>APFE030939880.1:19989-63155 GCA_000404065.3 Pinus taeda
AAAATTGTTAGTACTGTTGCTTTGAAAGAAAAATAATTCAGATCTTTACTTAGCAATCTTTTTGTCATTCACACATTAAGAAAGCATAAAACAAATACATGCATGTGCATTTGCATTTAGACTTCTTGTGGAGATTGATTTAGGATAGTGCATCTTAGTGTGTGCTCTCTGCTCTATGTTGAAAGAATTTCGCTTCTCTTTCCTTAGTAGCTAGGATTTTCATTGCAAAAAGAAAAATAAATGACTGTTTATCATCTTAGATTGCATATTTAGGAATTGTATATCTACATCATGTGGTGAACCTTAAAGGAAAACTTCTTAAGAGAGATCAACTGTAAAATAAATTTCAATGAACATAAAAATGCTTTGCAACCTAACGCAGAACATTTAGAAATCTAGGCCAGAGACGTATTTCAGTGTCGTAAAGTTTGGTAACTATCGCTTTTGTCATAGGTTGGGTGATTCCTCCTCTTTGACATGACAAGTGTTAGTACAGAGTTGTGCTCCCATGTACCGTTGAGTATATATTGGGAGACCATAATAGGCTATATCCTTTATCCTTAGGAAGCTGTGTCTGCCACCCTATCGATCACAATGCACTGAACACAACATTCAGGAAGATTGGCTGTCATACTGTAAAAAGTATTCTGTATTTTTGCAATTGGTTTGGTAATCCCTCTGTCTAGATTTCCATAGTAGTCACTTTTGTTCCTTTTCAGACTCCTTAAAATAAAAGGTCCATCTGAGAACTTGTCACTTCAGGCTCATTAAAAATCGAAGGTGACTAGAGTCATCTTTAGCTTTTTCTCGATTCTTAAAAATTGAAAAAGCAAGTTGTGTCAAAGAAATATAAAATTTATTTTAATCAGAATAACATCACTATTCCCTTGTTGGTCTTAGGTTGAGAAAATGGAGTCCACCAACCAAGGATTTCCCTTTGGGGGGAATCCTAGTCCCTTCTCCACTTGGGGAGATGTTGGTGCACCTCATATGGCCTCACTGTCCCTTCTAGGATTAACAATTGGCATTCCAGTATGGATTTTATTGACCTTTGTCGTTCAAAACACCGTGATTCCTGAGCAATCAAATCAGCAACCGGATGATACTAGAGTTACCCCCCAACCTTATAATTCATTTGTTTCTCCCTCTTCTTCTTCCTCTTCGCTTGGTCAAGCTAGTAAAACTAAAAACCAAGTAACTAAGAAGAAGAAGAAAGGGAAGGATAAGAAGAAGAAGAAGCCAACGACAAAAGGGGGCAACCATGCATCGTCTAGTGAAAATCCACACACTGCACCATCCAAACCTAAATCTCCATGTGTCATTTGCAAGGGATACCACTATCATCGAGATTGTCCTTGCATCCTGTGGATCTTAAGGGACTGGTCTGCCCTCTTGCATAATCTAGTGTCCTCAACCTCCGACGAACATGTTGAAAGCACACTGTCAACTAGTGAAAATGAAGTCATTGGACGAAAAGGAAGATCTAAAATTCCTTGTAGATTGTGTGAAGGCGATCATGCCATCGACCATTGTCCCTTCCTAGATGAAGCTAAAAGAGTCTTGGATAACCGTCCTGCTTCACTGCTACGACTTACTCTTGGATACAAGAAACTCTTTCCAAGTCCATCACTAGTTGAAAATGCAACTAACACACCTTTGTGATTAGTTGAAGAATCTGTCATTGAAGATAAACCCTCTGAGTTCACACTGGACCAAAGTCAACAGGTCGAGATGGAAGTTGACCTAGTCTTGTCTTCAGAAGGTCTACCTTCAGATGATATAGTCACCAAAGAAAATGAAAACAACACCATTCAAATTATTTTTGTCAACACAGAATCCGATGAACATGGGGGAAATGTACCCATTTCTTTAGCATAGGAAGGAAGTTATTTAGAGATTTACTCAGCTGTTTATTCGGTCCCTCATCCAAGCAACCTAGTTGTTTCATTTGATTGGAATCTACTAGGCAGACCCCATCTACCATCTAATGTACCATTCTGAATCATAGTACAAGCTTACAGAATGGTCATGGTCGATACTATCATAGATGAAGGGGCTTCTTTGAGTATCCTTTCCTTAATTTCTTGGAAAGTGCTTGGTTCACCATCTCTCTGCCTGAGATTTGAAATCTGACAGGCTTCAACAAAGGAACCAGTCAATTGTTAGGGATCCTTCCAAGTTTACCTATAAATTTGAGAAGGAAAACCATCTACCTAAATGTAATGGTAGTCGAAGGACCTTTATATTACAATCTACTCCTTGGGCGTGACTACATTTATAGCATGGGAGCTATTGTTTCCTCACTCTTTTGAGTGATGTGTTTTCCACATGAAGGCAGAGTGGTCCAACTCATAGACCAACTTTCATTCCCCGGTTCACACATAGCTAAAAGTCAAGTGCCATCCCTAACTGGTCTTTTTGCACAAGGAATGTCTCATCAATCTCCAGGAAATCCACCTGATGAATGCGAGTGATTTGGTGAATGTGGTTAAACCTAAGAGGCATGCACCCTGGTTTGCTTCAGTAGGAAAACCCAGTTATAAGGTAGGTTTTCGTGTAGGAATATGTCTAGTCTAACACACCTCTCCATTTAGGAAAATGGTATTAGACTGGAATAGGATTCCCTCATCAAAGGTTAGGCGATTGGAGCTGGAATCACCTTCATCCATTTTGATAGACAGAGCCAAGGAAGTGTTTTGTTTGCTATGTAGGTGGAACAATCTTGCTAATGCAAGAACTTCTATATGGTGACCTGGAAACTCTACTTCGTTATACCTAGGGGCATGCAAACCTTTTTGCATGCAAGTGAAAAGAAACCATTTATTTTCTGAGTTTGTAGGTTCTTAACCCTTTAAAATCATAGGTTGGCGTTCCTAGCTAGCATAACGAAAGGCTCTAGAGAAAAATTTTGAATGGGGCAAGCTCCCTAAAAAATGGACCTATTGATGAGACATCCTTATTATACGACTGGCACGAGTAGTTTTATGTGAAATTCAATCTTGTTAAAAAATAAACCTAGTGATGATCAAATGTTTCCCCAAAGTTTAAGCTCATTAAAAAAATGAATCCATCTGTTGGTAAATAGCCATTACGATCGCATAATTATTAGCTTTTGAGCCTTGGTCATGTTCTTACCATCACCTCTACTCTTTTAGACAATCATATGCCTCCACTTTATTGTTTACCGCTTTTGAGGAACAACTGTGATGAGTGATTCTATTAGCCACCTTCTTTACACTGCCGTGATTGAAAAGTTCCAACCCTTACCTGGAACCAGCTGTTATCCGAAAACATCACTCATTCCTCAAAAAACGAGTCTCCTTTAAGCTCTTTTCATCTAACTCGTAAAATATGAAAATATTTCCAAGAAATTGGCCTCTCCGACTCGTTAAAGTGATCAGAAGTGCCATCCCTCCTCTAGATTTTAATCTTTTGGGACCTAAGGGATGATTACACAAAACGATCGAGTGCTTGTCTTGTTCGGCTCGTTAAAACTATCAAAAAGTCATCCCTTTCATATTATTTTATATTTTTTTAGACTTAAGGGATTATACTATGAAAAAGGACTACGGGGGTTTCCTTTCCGTCTCTTTTTAGACTCTCTAAAATTGAAAAGGGTTGAGTTATCTTTGTCATTAAACTCATTAAAACAATAGCGACAAACTTGTACATGCAGACAAGAACGAGTTTCACTGTCGCTAGGCTCATTAAAACATAGTGATGGGTTTGCCTGAAGGGAAAATTATAGAACAAGCATATGTTATCCTCCTCAAGCTTGAAAAAATAAAGAGGTACTGGTCAACAATGACTGGGGAAAAACTGGGAAGAAAACTTGAAGAAACTTTATTGGTAGCAGTTCGCTCTTGACCATGACACTTTCACTCCATCACCATGATTGAGTCGGGTTGGGTTATTCTGTTCACTGGTCATATCACCATTGGTCCTCCGTACCATCCATTCTTGGGGTTAATGCTACTAATCCATTTCAGTGTTGCTGATATGTTCAAGAGAAGTCGCTCAGAGAATTCACCAACCCAGCCTACATCTCGTCCACTGCAATACCTTCACACTTCATTCTTTCATGATTGCCACCCTGAACCTTGTATCATTATATCATTTTCACCTCCACAAAATCATTTGTTCCATTTCATGTCGTAGATGTGGGATTCATTAAGGCCCTCCTACGACGGGTCACTTCTTGTCAACATTAGCTCATTATCCAAGAAGTTGACTTAGGAACAAGCCTTTCAGTACTTTGAAGCTTGCATGCCTCAATGGAAAGTTTCTCACTTTCGATAATAGGTTTACATCAATGGCCTTCAACCGAAAGATTTTGTGTGGTGTTTGACATCGACTCATGTATTCACACCACATGAATTGTACTGCTATACCTTGAGGGTATTCATCATTATCGGTGATTCCTCTCACGCTTATTAACAACTTACATCATTGGCTGGTAATCAGGTGATGTCTTTCCATGTTCGACGTCAGAACATCCTTTCACATGGATCGACTTGTACTTCGGGTGAAGATTGAACAATTTTGAAGACCTGGGATCTAGTTTAATCCATCCAGGCTGCGATATATTCAGGAAAATAAAGACATC
Source organism: Pinus taeda (assembly GCA_000404065.3). Taxonomy (NCBI): domain Eukaryota; kingdom Viridiplantae; phylum Streptophyta; class Pinopsida; order Pinales; family Pinaceae; genus Pinus; species Pinus taeda. The sequence continues at coordinate 24,596 of APFE030939880.1, forward strand.
AAATGTACATCATAGCTGCACAAATGATCATCCAAGCTAAGTGATGATGGCTCCACCAGAATTATCAGTCTGCCACACAGACAGTTGTCTATCTTATGTACATGAAAATGAATTTATAAAGATGAGCATGGGAATGCCCACCTCAGCTAGATCATGAAAATATTATGAAGATGATGTATTGTATTGTATCTTATTACAAGTCACCTTCCAGTTTGAAAAACCTCGGATCCTCATGATAAAGCATTTCATCCAACATCAGAAGATTTACAACCTCATGCTTTAGGGGGCAACTATTATAGACGTATTTGGGAACTACAACCCCAATATCATATGTCCATAAACCAAGGGCTTCTAAGCCCCTAAAAGTGTTGTTTCGTACCCAAAAGGAACAAGGTCAACTGATTAGATCATCTCCTAGAAGTTCTCCTTGGAAAACTACTCAGAACTTGTCAAAACTGGACCATACAGACTACTTAGTGCGAAGGGTGTGATGCATCTCACCTACTACATGCAGAAAGTGCAATGCATACTGAAAATCCCTTCTGTAGGGTACGATGAGTGAGAGCAGAGAAATGGCAGAGGCAGTTGGCTAGGTGGAAACCCAGAGAATCTTCTAGAAACTGCCCATTTGAAACTTGCCTCTCTGAATTTGCCCAGGGATGAGTAAGAGATGATGAAATCTCCAAGTGGAACCAAGAACTATCAAAGAAATGACAGTAATAAAAAACTGAGAAGCTAACTCACCCACCTGCAAACATCTATATATGGATTCCTCATCCTAGAGATCCAGGGGCTAGAATTTTGTATCTTGTAAGGAAGTGTTGTTGGTTTCTCTGTGGAACATCATAGTGTTGGGTGATCTAGCTTTTCATGAGGTGAAGAAGGGCTTTCATGCTGGGAGGATGGTGCTGGGTCAGATCAATGGGTTGTAATCCTCTCTTATACTACCCTTATCGATAAAGCTATTTGAGTTTTCCTCCATATTCTTGTATATGTCTAAATCTTGTATTGATATGTGCATTTGTATGGTTAATATATATCTGATTCTATATTGTTTATGGTTATACATTTCTATGCTTTGATGGTATTATGCTGCATTGACTCTACAGGTGTTCTTCGAAGCAGGACAAGTAAGGAAGGAGTATCAAAGATTTGTCAAAGCGGAGAGGAAACAAGCAAGGATCCAAGTGAAAGACTAAGGTTGGTACTCTTTGCTTCTTTCTCATCTATTTCTCATAAAGGAAAATGCAAGCGACTTTAGTTTTTTTGTTTCTAAGATAGCTACCCGTCTTAGTGGGACTAGTAGCTCTAAATGGACACTAGTTTTCCTAATAATAGGTATCGTGCTCTAAGGGTTCATGATGACCTTCACTTTTGAGGATGGGTGGGATAGTGTTGATGAAGCGCTACAAGAGGTAAAAGCAGCCATCTTTAGGATACCATAGGAGATAGTAGAGTTGATTCAGCCTGAATGGGCTACTCAGCTGAGTCGCATGCTAGAATGTTATAATATGACTAGTGAAGAGGAGGATGAGGATCTATGGAATATTAACATTCCAGAAACAGAAGGCCACCATGAGGTTCACGAACCATAGATTGAGAACCTTGATATAACTGTGCTGGTGAAAACTAAATAGGTAAACATTGGTATGGAGGTAGAACCCAAATTCATGAAGATTGGAGACTACTTGGATGACACGATGGTGGATAAGGTCACTGAATTACTCCGCGAATATCAGGATTTATTCCCGACCAAGTTTACAGATTTGAAAGGAATAATCAGAGATCTAGGAGTGATGAATATCACGTTAATGCCCGACATGAAGCCAGTTAAGCAGAGGCCTTACCGCTTAAATTTGAAATACAAGGAGAAGGTCTGCGTAGAACTAGACAAACAGCTCATAGTAGGTATCATTGAGCCTGTGGAAGAATCCAATTGGGTAAGCCCAATGGTGTTACAAGAGAAGAAGAAGAAGGATGAGATAAGGATATGTGTGGATCTTAGAATATTGAATGACACTTGTGTGCATGATCCATTACCAACTCTGTTCACGGATGAAGTGTTGGACAATGTAGGAGGTGAGGAAGCATATTCTTTCACTGATGGGTTCTCGGGGTACACCCAGATCAAAATCGCAACGGAGGATAGGAGAAAGACAACCTTCACGACTGAGTGGGGTTGCTTTCAATATACTGTCATACCATATGGATTGAAGAATTCCCCTAATATCTTTCTGCGCGTGGTTGTTGCGACATTGAAGGAATATATTCATAAGTTCTTGGAGTTCTATTTTGATGAATGGACTGTATTTGGGTTGGTTAGGTGCCATATAGTGAGCTTGTGCTTGATGTTGGATACCTATCAAAGATTCCAAATCCCGCTCAACCTCAAGAAGTGTCTGTTCCTCATTCCTTTTCGGAACTTATTGGGGCATGTGGTTTGGAGACAAGGGCTAATGGTAGACCCCACAAAGATCATAGTGATTCTGAACTTGAATGTGTCAAGAAGTGTGAAACAATTGCACACCACTTTGGGACATACACGATATTACAAAAAGTTTATCAAAGGCTATGCCCAGATCACCGTGCCGATGGAAAAATTGTTGAAAAAGGATGTCATGTTATGCTGAAATGATGACTATAAGAAAATCCTATATATATTGAAAGAAAATATGGTTACTGCGCCGATTCTAATCTTCCTAAACTAGAAGAAAGAGTTCCATGTACACCTCAGTGCATTGCATATAGCGTTGGGGGAATTACTAATGTAGGATGGCAGAGAAGGCTTGGATGACCCTATTGCATTCGCAAGTCACAAATTATTCAAAGCAGGGAAGAACTATTCCACCACTGAGTGTGAGGGACTAGCTATCGTATATGCACTACAGAAGTGTCGACACTACTTGCTAGGAGGCCACTTTAAAATGTATACATATCACTCCACACAAGAATACCTGGTCAATAAGCATGTGTTGGGGGGGCAAACTTGTGGATGGCTCTTAATGTTGGGAGGACACTATGTAGGAAGAGAAACTGCGTAGAAGATTCTATGCCTAGGATTGTGGTGACCAACCCTTCATTTGGATTCAGAAGCATATTGCAAGGCATGTGATGTATGTTAGCGGATAGGAAGGCCATCACAGAGGGATGAAATGCCCTTAAATCCATAAATGACATTGCAACCTTTCAAAAATGGAAATAGATTTGTAGGACCCATCAAACCTCAAGGAAAGATAGGTGCGAGGTACATTACCAATGTGACAGAGCATTTGACTGGTTGGGCAATGGCACAGTCGGTGAAGGATTGCACGGGCGTGACTTCCATGAAGTTTCTATTTGAACATGTATTGATGTGCTTTGGATGTCCGAAGATCTTGCTGAGCGATCATGGTACACACTTCCTGAATGAAATGATCAGCGTAGTGATGGAAGAGTTTTAGATGTATCATCAGAAGAGCACACTGTATCACCCACAGGCTAACAGGATAGTAGAAGCATTCAACAAAGTACTATAAACCGTGCTGACCAAGGTATGAAATGCCTAGTGAAGTGATTGGGACCTATGCATACCAGCATTGTTATGGGCTTATCGGATGACATGTAAGAAAATGACGGGACATATACCTTTTAGGCTTGTTTATGGAGTGGAAATCATAATGCCTATGAAATATATCATGCCTAGTCTACGCATAGCAGTGCTCACAAGTATGACAGATCATGGAGCCCTGGAGGAGAGGCTCGTGCAGTTGGAAGAGCTCAAAGAAGAAGGATTTTTGGCTCAATTCTTGAAAATCTACACCAATCTAGCATTAATGGACTAAATGTGGGGGGAACAGTCGAATTCAAATTCGAAACGTGCTATAAATTACAAGTGGTTGTCTAGCAAACAACACTTGCCATTTTGAGAATTGAGTTGTTGCGCTATCAAGTGTTTATGGACTTGTCAAACTTTGAGGCTTTGAGAGCAAGTTCAATGCTTGAAGCCTTTCCAAAGGAGACGCGGGACCTTCTAACTAGACTGATGTCGATACCCATGGAAGTCGCGTAGGAAATTACGGAAGTAGAAGACATAGAGAGCGTTGAAGTAATCGCTGAGCTCCCTAAATCAGCATGCACACTGAGGCCCAAGAAGGATAAACAAACTATGATATTGGTGCGTGTATTGCCCAGAAATCCACTAAGGACCAAGCTCACAATGGAGGAAAATGGGAAGTGTTGAAAAATGGCAACAAGAAATGCTAAAAATGGAAGTGCTAAAAATATCATTCTATTTTTAGCAATTCAGGATGGATTCCTATTTTAGTCTATCCCTGGACTAAAAATAGGAAGTAAAATTCGAATTTCATCTTAGCATCTGTTTGAAAATAAATTAATTAATTCTCCATGATTTAATTATTTGTGAAAAATCAAACACGAAGTCTATGTGATGACATGCAACAATTTATCTATTAATTGAGGAATTTATCCATCAATCAAAGGAGTAAGGATGGGTTCTAATTTGAGTAGTAATTAGTTGGCTTAGTTAACTGAGTCAAGTCTAGTTATATTTGATTTAAACAGGTTGCTTAAATTAAGTAAGTTTAGTTAGTTAATGCATGCTAGCATATAACTATTGTACTTTAGATAACTAAAGATTCTCTCGTGAATAACTCATGCATGCTACTTCAGATAAGACTCAGTTGAGATCAAAGAAGGGACATTGTACTATCTATTGGATGAATATTTTTCCTATTAAGGAAGCTCATCCATGATGAGGATTTATCTCCTTCAGGATTGCATAGTTGGATCAAAGGTTAGCAAGTGTGTGAAGAGGCCAATTCACACATGTGGCTGCATTGGACCAAAATAAAAATTGTGCAAAGAAATAGAAGGCTTGGAGGGAAGACCAGAGGTTAGATAGAGGCCTTTGACTATCTATGAGGAGAAAAGGTATTGCAGAGAGAGAAGGATAGCCTTTGAGCTAATTCTTTTTGTAATACTGACTATATTTCCACTTGTATGATAATATAGAGTTGGGGTTTTAGTCTAAGACTTTCCCCGAGTTATATTTTCTATGTTATGTGTGATTGATTCCCTCTTATCAGTTATATTTGTTCTTATTGATGTTGCTCATGTTTAATTAAGCTTCCACTAAATTGGTTGTAGAAGTAGATCAAGTATTTTTATTTAGTATATTGCATTATTAGGTGATCTACAGGTGGGAATTTCTACAAGAAGGCCATTAATTTGGAGGCCGATGAGGAGGAAGAGTTTGAAGAAATCCTGGTGGAGGAGGAGGATGTAGAGATGGAATTCAAAACCTAGGGTGTGGACCCTCTAACCAAGTTGCCTGCATATGTTCCTCCACGAAAGGGTAAAGCCAAGGTACCCAAGGATATAGATGAGAGTAAGAGTTCTTTGAAAACTCCATTGGTCCCAAATGATATTGTGCTTGAGGGAGCGTACTTGGGATGGGTTCCAGTATTAAAATTTGAATATTGGGACCTTGTAGATGATGATAAGTTCCTTCATTTAGCGACCGCACAACGAATGCACTATAAGATAGATGCACTGATTGGAATAATAGAGTCTAAGCCATGCAAATGGCTCAGAGGTGACGAGAAAGCAGGGTTGCTAAACATGCTCTGTGTGTCGCATTACCACTGTGCTCCAACGACCATTTTTGTCATCAGGCAGCTGCTCTGCTTGGTGCAAGATGGGTGCTTGTTGCTAGAGGAGCCCATCTCCATCATAGATCATCTGATTCAGTAGATCACATGGGTACCTTGTGCAGGGGAGGACCCAACAAACATTTCATAGGGAAAAAGTGATGACTTGGCCATCTCAAAGGCAAAGAAAAAGAAATTTAAGTTGGAAAAGAAGAAGCGAGGGTATTCCATCTCCAACATCAACAACCCTGTAGTTAAGGTCACAACACAGATATTGGTAGGAAGAGTGATGTGAAAGTACAATACGGATGAGGTTCCCGCACCAGTAGTTGCACTAGTGGCGCAGTGCACAGAAGGGGTCCAGTTCAACTAGGCATATTATCTATTCGGTGAGTTCCTTGTGAACTACTGCGAGGCACGGGAGCAGGGTAAAACATTTCACTATGCATGGCTCCTACTGTTGATAGTACTGGTGGCATGGGGGTTGCCTGAAGATAGCCTGTTCTTGACGATCATGTAGGAGATTCTAGAGGTAGGGAGGTACGCTTCACTATGGGCAACTAGGGACACACAAAGGATAAGGGAAATCAATATATTTTGGGTGCTCATGGATATGAACATTAGGATGGGGATCAATCAACAACAGCCAACAGAGCTTCATGGAGTTCAAAGCAGACTTCCACCATATATTCATAAGGATGCGGAAGGGCCCGATGAAGACGTGGCATGAGTTACTATATTGGGCAACTGACAATGTGATATTCACAGTCCTTGAATCTTCACCGCCGAAGTGGCACATGCTGGTTGGCTTTGTAGTGGAAGAAGAGAAGTCCACCATGTAGCACAAGAAGGAAGAGACGAAACTACAGATGGCACAGCTGGCGGAAAAGTGCAAGAAAGAAGAAGCAACGACTAAGGTCCAAGCAGCACGCGACGCTGCACAGTTGGTAGAGAAGTAGAAAACAACAGAAGAAGAGAATGAAGGACAGAAGTCACCTTCGCTTGAACTAGAGACTGACATAGAACAAGGTGGTGTAGACCCACAGACAATGTCTAGCCAGCTAAAATGTCCATGCCCAAGAGAGAAGGTGAGGCTACGAAAGAAGAAAAAGGCCTCAAAGAATTCATTTGACCCAATCACCCTCACTGAGGGGGATTTACATGATATCGGAAAAATGGTAAGGGATGTCACTGTAGAGGCCCTCCAACAGTCTAAGGAGAAACACCAGCTGTTATTGGGGGCTCTCCAGACATAGATACAGGTGTTGCAAGTGTGCACTCCATAGGATGACACAATGTCAACCAACCTCACAGTCGGCACTTCTGCGCCCAAGGAAATGTTGGGTGCCAAGATGACCAACAAAATAGTGCTTCTAGATGGAGTAATCATTATAGAGAATGAGGAAGATAGGCCTATGGTCGGTAGCTTGAAAAGGGTCAGGTTAAACATGGCTATGCTCCCTCGGGAGATGCTCTATCTTTTGCAGGATGGAGTCATGACAAAACTTCGGGCCAGGGAGAGTTGCGCTATACAGGTAATGAGTGAGTAGTGCATCAACATTGAGCAGTTGAGCCTACAACACAACAAGGCCATGGAGTAGAACAAACAGATAGTGTAAGTTGCATAGGAAGCCTAACAGATGGTTCTGGAGTTAGCCATCCCAATAGAGGAACCAATGGGGGAGCGTGTTTGAAAGTTAGCAATAGGAATATGTGATGCCAGAGCTAAAATGGCAAAGGTTCTGTTGGAGTTGAACCTTTAGATAATATAATTATAGTTGAAGGTGCAGCCTTCAACTCTGTTAGAGGTTAAGGAAAAACGTGCCACCGTGATCACAATAGCAATGGAGGTAGTTGACAGTGCAGTGATAGACCACATGAAGCTATTCGAACAATCATTCAAGGTCCTCACCATCGTGTAGGAGGACCCAAACATAGAGCACCTAGAGACAGAGGTGCGCGAGCTTTAATAGAGATAAAATGAGGTAAAAGGGACCGCACAGATGGCTTGGCTTACACAAAGGCTTGCAATGATGCAGCAGGCAAAGGCGCTCAAGGAGCAGGTGGATGTTGCTTGGCATAAAGAGGAAGTTTTGAAAGTGCACCTACGACCATCGATTGATGAGGCATATACCATTACAACATCCATTGAAGCAAAGCTCATGTAGCTACAAGAAACTCAGGAAATGATTCATGGTAGTAGTTAAATGATAGCATTCACTGAACTGCACATAGAGGAAGTTCAGCAAGTAGTCCTTAGTGCACTGTCAAACTTGCAGTGATCCAATCAGAGTTGGGAGGTATTTTCCCAAAGATTTCCACACCTACAGAGTGACTCGAGGGCAAGTCAAGATGTTTTTTTTTGGGTCCTGTTGGGCACGGGATCTCCCAAAGGCAGTTTTGGGGCTTAGAGCCCAAATTTCGGTCCAATTTTGTAATTCCAATGTAAAGACTCCACATGTTGTGGGCTAGAGTGTGTAGTTGTAAAAGAGTCATAGAGTTGTTCACCCTTATTTTGATAATGTAATGTCAGCTGTAGAATTTTATAAATATAACAAAGTTCTAAGTAGTTAAGGCATCACATAATGTCTAAGGAATAATGATGTATGCGAGATAGATCTGAAGCGTAAAGTCTCGTTTTGGGTCATAGCATAGGAAGAGGCTTTGCAGCTGAGTGTACGGAGGCCTAGTAGTTTGCAGCTAAGTGCACAGACCCCTATAGCTGAGCGCGCAAGACGATTCAAGTCTGTAATCACTTGGAAGTATTAATAAAGAGAAGTTTCTATCAATCCTGTGACTTTATTTCTTGTTTTCTGCATCCCTTATATTGGGTATGAATTTCACTTCTAATGCTTATATGATCTGAGAATGCATATAATTGTATTGGTTGAGTGAACGCAAGTAAGAATATCTATTATGCAAAAATAGCTAAGATCTAATAATAAGATAAGTAAGATACTTGACATAGTTTGGGAAATAGCGCAGTTCACTGCCATAGTAGCGCAAAAGCATCTCACCCCTAGTTAAGACTGTACGAAGGTCGATTGTAATAGACCATGGAGGTACTAATGGTTAGAATGGAGCATGAAGTGACTTACGTGAAGAAAAGTCTAGTTGGAAGAAACTAACATCACATCCATCTCAAGGGTGCAGAAACTTGGTTCGAGCATCCCCCCATACTACTTCGGGTGAGACTTCAGTCTGCGCTCCATGGGCTAATGCTGAAAGGGCCAATAGTGTAGGGATTTTTTTGGCTACATAACTCTGAACCTGGGTCAGGCCCCCATAAGCCAACACTATTGGAGTAAAATGCACATTTCTAGCTGGGAGCTGGGCTAGCTACCTAGGAGATTTGCGTAAATATTTGGTTGAACAACCTGCTACAGGGAAAATTTGCACAAATCCTACTAGGAGGGTCGGTTGGTAGGATTGCGCAATATTGGAGCCCAACAGGTTGTCAGAGAGGATTGTGCAATTTATGGAGGGAAGGCTAGTTTCCCTCGCGAAATGCACAATTTTCAAGAGGAAGCTGGTTAGCCTACAGCTGGACCAAGTCCGGGTGAGCAACCTGTGAAGGGAAAAGATCAAACTGTGATCGACAGGCTACCTTTGAGCAAGAAAGGCACTTAAGCTTGAGGACCTAACAAAGTAAGGCAAATTGCTGTGAAGGTTGGTAGGGAGACTCCAAAACAAGATAAGGAAAAAATTTGGAGGGTGGTTTTAGCCACTACAAGACAATGTAAGAAAAAATAAGAAAGAAAAGTGCCATCACCGTTATAATCTACCAGAAGCACATATCTCAATAAAGTTGCAAACAATTTAAAAACAAACTACCATCACATGTCCAAAAGCTTTTATAGATTGTAACTAATGTTAATGTCATTTAGTGAAAGAACTAAAAGGAAATTCCGAAAATATGATTAAGGACTCTATTTTCAATAATAACCAAGTGTAATTTAATTGTTGAAGACCCCATGTGTATGGACAAAATATAAATACTTTCAATAAGTCTTTGATGGCACATTCGAATTACAAGCTCCGATTGATATGTCCAATTTAAAAAATAGGAAAGCTAACTACCACATAAACATTCAAAATAAAATGCATTTCATGTGTTAGATGTTGCTTTGGTGTAAATCTATTGACTTGAGTGAGCTGAAACCATCATGATTGAAGATCATGCCATCAGATCCTTGATATACTTTCTAGCAAGTGAACCCTTAATCTAAAAATTCAAGGAAAATGTTAACATTACTGATAAGAACCACATACTTATCCACAAAACATATTCGTGAAAAAGGAACCACCTCTTCTTGATTTTCATGATTAAATGGACCAAATTCAGAGGAACCACAGTGGAAGGAATTCAACACAACTGTTGAGGTAAGGGGTACATATAATTATATAGGTATGTAATTATATTGTTTTTATGGAGGAAATACCAAATTAATGTTTGAATGAAACACATGTGGAAAAATATGAATGGCTAGTGAAAGAAACTTACATCGAAAAGCAAGTAGAAAAAAGAGGTTGACTTATCCTGAACATTTACCATTTGAACTATTCACTAGACCTAAAACCAAAAGGTATAAAATTAACATCATGTTCATAAAAAAAATAAAAAAAAATACAACCAATAATTATTTCTAAATGATCCAACATATGGAAATACACAAGGAAAGTGAAAGTAGAATGTTTTGAAAATCAAGCTTGTTCAAATTTTTCACAAATTCTGAAAAAACTTTGTAATCACTTTCTTCTAATTTATATGTATAATTCCTAGCATTGTATGATGAGTTTGCAATTTCTATAATAGATTCAGGTTGCACAAAATCGCGATTTGTCAAATCATACTTATATATTCGTTGCCCCTTTATTCTACTATACCAACATAATTGAAACTTGATGCCTTCTAATGTATCCAAAAGGTTAATCCCATCATGGAAATAAAACACCTTATTACCATCTATATTCCTTATTTTTTGAACCCTTCCAATGTACCAAGTTCCACGAGAAACACCTTCTTTTGTACTTCGAGGAACACCTTTTCTTGTAGTACATTTAGTGGGGGGGATTGAGTTTCTCTCAAAAAACACCCGTAATCTAATCCAATTCCAAAGCCAATTGAAACACACTTTTGTGGAGCCTTCCCATGTCACTGAAAGTAGACCCCATTTATCACTTTTGTTAGCCTATCTTTGGATAATGTCAAATTTCCATTCAACTAACTAACCAAAAATTCTTTGAACATATCCTTTCAATCAAGATCCACCACTAGTTTTATCATTTTTCTTACATTTTCATCAATGGAATCTAAAATTTCATCCAACTCATGTCTCCACTCACTTTCCATTATTTGCAATTCACTCTCATTATGTACCAATGGTGATGAATATTAAAATATAGATTTGGAACAAATCCGTGGAGAATCATCAAGGCTTCATCGACAATTTGGAATGTTGGATAATTTGATCCTCTGTCCATGGTTTAACCCACCAAGAAGATTGAGTGTAATTTTTTCGTTGCATTCCAAGAGTTGATAAAATGCCTTGTGCATCCTTCAATCTAATCTTAAAGGCTTCTTCAATTTTAGCATCTGTGGATATTAAATCATATTGTGACAATATGCCAATGTTTTGTATTGTTTATTGGTGCAATCTATTCCAAATAGTTTCTTACTTCTTATGAGGTTTATTAAGGTGAAGCCCTTGGGGATTTGATTCTTCTTCAACAACTCTATTAAGGGTTCCAACATCATGAATAAATTTAGTGAAATCATAGTCCCTCTCCACAACAACCATCCCACCAACTTTACTAAAGAAGTTCTCACATACATTTGGCCCGGTTAGGTGCAAAACACATGTCAAGTTAGAGTAATGATCTCAAAATGATCTCATCAACAAAAATGAAAAATGGAAAGAAATGTTCACATCTTGATAAGTGTCTATGCTGATGAAATTTGTGTTTACATTAGTATTAGATTGTTTTTGTACCCAACATAACCTTGTTGTGAAGAAATGATGAACTCATGAAACATTTCACACTGTTTCCCAAAGGCTCAAACTATGAGACATAAAGATGCCAATGTAGCCAACAAAAATAATTAGATAAGTCTTTTGTAGCTAGTTTCCTCTCTAAAATTCCACTTGGTGTACTTCTCAACTCTTTTAGGCACCTCTAAACATGCCTTGAAGCATAGAGTTGTGAGGAACCCCAATTTTTTCGATCCATCCTCTCTATATCTTCACCCTTAAGCTTCTGATTGTTCACTTTAAAACTGTGATAAACCATTATGACATGACCAAAACCTACGTACTCATTTCCTAAAACCAATTCTAATCAACCACTAAACAAAGGATTCACTATATTTTTATCGTTTTGGATGTAATCTTGGTCATGAAATCCTATTACATTGCAACCATTTTACAACCCAGTTATCCTCCAGCCTTCCCAAGGAATTTGATATCAAAGAACTAATGTTGAAGAATAATCCTTCAACAAAAGTTGTCTTCTTCTACTATCTCCATCCTAGGAATGACCAAAAATAGGTCCCAAATTGTTTTCCACATGTTTCTTACACATAGATTCTACCTTTCATTATTGTTGATAAACAAAATTTGGATTGAACCTATTGCATGTTGGATGAACAAACACAACCAAATGAGAAATATTTTCATGTAAAGGGTTTACAATAATCTCATGAACACACATGAACACCAAGATTTAAGGTGGAAACCCAATGCAGGAAAAAACTACTTATTGATGTCATCTCTATCTTCTGTTAATATAAAGAAAAAGTTTTTACAATATTGTACTGGTGTAGACTCATACTAGCATGCATGCACCGACCTGTAGAAGGGTATAACCTTCACTCATTCCCCATCTCTTACAACAAGGGATCTCCAACGCCCTCACTCTTGTGCAGGCGTAAACTTGTACCAATATGCAGGAACCAACCTGTTGAAGTCTACAACCTTAAATCATTCTTCAACTACTACTAGAAGGGAGCTCCAACCCCCTAATTTGATTTACCAGCTACTAATGAAATGAAGCTCCAACTCCCTCAAGTCCAGGGACCACGTTTCATACTGGATCCACTGGCTACAACACATCATAACTTGTAGGCCACGTTTCATCAAATTTTCAGATTGGACCCACTACCAACATTTAAGCTCAATATCAATAATCAATCTGTCACTCATTAATGTAACTTAATCATCAAACTCTGACACAAATGAATCATCCAACCAATGAAACCCAATCAACTGAAACTCAATCAAAACTCAACCAATCAACTGAAACAGTCAGATCATTGTAACCATAATATCTAACATCACACTGCATATCACAAAAACCAGATCCTGTTATTGTAAACCATGATCAACCATTTGTCAAAATGTATACACTAATTTACAGTATAAAACCCTACATGTGTATGCACGTTTCATGAATCACACCCACACATAGATCTTAAACCTCTAAAAACTAAAAACTAAAACCTAAACAACTGTTGTTCTAAAATAAACATTGAATCATACTCAAATCTACTACAACATTCTGAACCAATCACACAAATTTCTTTTATCTTTAATCTAAATTATCAAGTAACTTCAACATTCTTCAATTAATCAATCAACAATCACACCATCACTATTTAAGCATAGATCATTAAGAATAATTCATTGACAGACAACATAAATACGTAAAAAAAATTGATATAACTAATCATACAACCTTTCATAAAAAGCCGTACTTTTTGTAGGTGCTTTCCTCAAAGAATATCTCTATGTGTATATGCTCTTCAAGAAATAAACCCACGTATAGATCATGAAATACACAGAACTTACCAGTATCACAACTGTGTGTGTATGCATCTTGCAGGTTATCAAACCCGTGTACAAATCTGGAAATTCAAAATCACTTCTTTGTTTCAACATAAACTTTAGTCATACCCAGATATTGACATACACAGGAAAATCACGCATTAAGTGTCATCAACTAAAATTAAATCATATCACAATAATGATAGTCATCTATTAGATCTTATCCATCATAAATATCTTAGGTGGATACTTAGCTTAGATTAAGCAAAGCATCAAAATCCCATAACATGCATATTTTCTTTAGATGTAACTATTAAAAATATTTCCATTACTTGTACACATTACACACTTTGATCTTCATCACCTTATATATTCTAGCCTTTTTTCAATACCACAGGTCAAAACCATATTCTAGTTGCTGGTTTTCTTATACAGGATAAAACAACCATTGATGGGCTCAATTCCACAATACCATGGTAAGTACCCTTGATATTAAGAAGACCTTGGTGCGAAAATTGTACATGCCTTTGCTTAGGTAAATCTCGCGTGTGTACGCAACTTTTCTTAACATAACTCATGTATACTTATTGAACTTAAAAAGTTATCATTCCTCTACCTTTGAACTACCATGTCTTTGTGAAAACAGTCTGTCACATATGAAAACACATCCTATTTATACCTTCGACAAATAGATTTTCTTGAAGAGACATCTCATTAAGTAGGTTGCCATCCAAAACATAGGTTGTCATCAAGGACAACTCACCAGGAAGGCCGCCATCAAGGACACCACCTAATTGATAATGCCAACCATCTCCTCATTTGGACTTGATGGCACACACTTTGGTGTTTAGCCACCACAACCTGTAAATGCATCAATCCAAGAACGAAGCTTTTCAAACCACCAAGTTACTCTCCAAACACCAACCTAAACATAAAGTTACTCTCCCCCTTTGACATCAAGGGGAAAGGGCTGACCAATGCTGACTGAAGACTTCCATATCTGAACTTTTGAATATGAACACTGACCATGCTCCCCCTGAGCACATGTTGAATTCTCTGATCATGCGCCCGCTGACCACATGCCAAAATCTCCAATGGATATACAATGAAGTACATGACTCAATGACTCATAGAACTTGTCCTATCACCAAAAACGTACATCAATCACCCAGTCACATCGGGTTTACACATTTATCATCATTATTACATCAAATTCCCAAATACAGTGGGGTTACAAATTACATCATATGTCCAAAAGGACTTGACCACAATAGTCCATACATGACTTAATTTTACAATGAGTACATCATAGGTATTTACATGATGTTTACATTAAATGATTTATAATAAATTCATAATCAAGACCAAAGACCAAAAAAAAACCATAATAGTCATCAACAACTATCATACACCATATATGATATGTACCATGAGCATATGACAATACCATCAGGAACAACAACCTGAATATGTCCACTATCAATGCAGCGTCAATATCATCAACCTGTGACCTGGTATGGAACATAACATTTTCCATAGATATCTATTATCAACTCATCTTCTTGACCACATTAGGGTGCTTTCTCTTTCCCCTTATTAGCACAAAACCTTAATCTATGTTCATAAAAAACATTGCCTTTGATGCATTAACTAAGCATATGCCATATCTCCAAGTAGTACTAACGATATCTCCACAAAACCATTCACATCATATCATGTACCTGTGTAAGCACCATAGTCATCCTCCATGACCATAACATCATCATGAAATAATCATAGCAAGAACTGCATGTTCTTTCCACAACAATCCCCAACATAACAAAACATGTATCATCACTAGGGAGTTTTCTAACATCCCACATATGATAACCATCAACCATGATAATCAAAATATGTGAGAATTAATCCTACCATCATAAACTAATATAGGGAGAAGTATTCATCATTCCTTATCATTATCATTATGTGACTAAGTAAGCCATGTCTCTGAATAACCATGTCTTCATGAAACCTGCAATAACACCATTCTCCTGGCCAATTTTCTTCATCCAAGAGAAACTGTCACACCAACATCACTTCATTTGTCAAAATTTGTTGGTAAATCATCTTCATGATACCATCAAAAGCAGAAACACTATACCATGTGAGAGTCAAGAATTATAGGAATCCTCATCCATAACTAGACCATATGCAATTTATGCATCTTTGAAGGCATGATGATAGTGGAATAAAGTAATGAGAGATGTTAAGGCCCTATAATAATAGACTTCATAATTTTGAATTGGCTATGGTTAGTCTTGTAATATTGTACATACTTTTTCTTTTTGCAAAATGTTTTCCATATTAAAAAATTAAAAAATGTAAAGAGGGTATGTCCTAAAAGAATAATCAAAGGACAAAAAGAAAGAGAAAAAGATTAAAAAAGAGTGAAAAATATGAACCCCAAAAAGAAATAAAATAGATCATGAAAGTGTGAAAATTCAAATGCCACTACTTTTTACTTTACTATGTGAAATAAGGTTGTGTGTAGCTTGCTAGAAATGCCACAATCCATAATGGTCAAAAACCTTAATCTTGACTCACTCATGTTTTAAATTTTATGTTAATAGATAGAGAATAAATGTCTATCCAAACTGTTTAACCTTGGCATATCAATAGTTAGGTAGATAATAAAATTGTGCTCGTCAGTGTAATCTGAGCCATTGGAAGTTATAATGTTAGAATTAGATAGTCTGTTTGTAAAAAATAAAAGGGAAAATAAAGGGCCTACAAGCTCAAATGCAGCCAATAAGTGAAGGAAAAATGTTAGGATAAATAAAGGGTAGGTAGAAGAAAGGTTGCAAATGTACAAGGTTGCTCAGTCAAAAGCACATTTATCATGCTTAATTATATGTTTCATGTCTAGGAGCATTTATGAGAATGAAAAGATATTCACAATCTGGTTTAACTAATTCCCCCTCATTTCATTTCATCCCCACATACTTGTTAATTTACCCATTATCCCCCCATTCCTTATAAAATACCATTTCACCCCTCATTCTGACTCTTACCCCATGGTTTTAGACATTCCCATCGGAATTACCCTGCAAAAATCATCCCCCTACCCAAAACTCCATTTCCCTAGTGTGAAACCCATTTCCTATTGCAAATATTACCATCCCCCCTTATTAATTCCCATATTTCCCTTCAAAACTGATAGAAACACCCTTATCCTATGTTTCCCCCCCTCACATAAGTTAACTAACTTCCCATTTCATGTTTCCCCGAAAAAACCCCTCTTAACCCACCAACCCTTGGTGCAGTTAAAAGACTCCACCACAATAACCCTTGGTCCCACTTTAATAAACCTGCGTCTTATATTAAACCCCCACTTTATTGCATTAATTAGTTAGAATTGTTTGTAATTAAACCCCGAGCCCTGCAAATCCTAGTCCCGATTCCCTTCATGAAGCTCAACCATGCGACAACCATCCAATTTCCCACCCCCAGATCCAATAGTGTGCATCCATATCGCGCACATTCACCGTCCAATAGATAGTCACCTGAGAGCACACGAGATTCACAGTTTTTCCTGGGCACTATTTTACTATGTGGTAGCCCCAGGCTAGATTGCATGCTCGCATGGAAATACCACCTGCCCTCCAAAAGCGGTGCGATGGCCCAAAGAAACCACCTCCCCACCCAGACCAAAAACTGTCCACTATTCATTTGTAAATTCCGTGCCAAAATGTAACCATTGCTAGTTAAAAGGCAGGAGAAGCCCCATTTCACCCTTTTTTGCTCATTTTCATTATGAATGCTGCTAAATCCATTCTGTGACACCCTAAACCTCTACAACTAAAATTAACCACCACCTACTAAGCGAAGAAGCTCTGAATACCCAATTTGAGCATCTAGTTCATAGCTGAAGCCACTGTACCCTTTGCATTCACCATTGAAACCATTTTGCAGCCCATACCATCAAATTCCAGGTATTCTTGGGAAAACCATAATGACTCTTTAATTTGAAAGCATACAGTCAAATTAAAAGACTAATTAATTGAAATTAATTAATATTTATCTAAATTGAAGAGTAATTCATTTGAATACCCAAAGCCCTTTTTTTTCAAACTGAAAAATAGCCTCTGATAGTACTAGAGCTCTCAAACCTTACTTCTGCAGCAACCACATGACTAATTCATACCTCTACTCCTAAATATGGCTTCCCAAACCTGTCTAGACGTGAGGCCCCTGTCAACCCCTCACCAGGACATCGACCATTTGGCATTAGCAGACAAGGATTTTCAAATAAACGATACTGCTTCACCATCTTACCTTCTGAAGCTCCATTATTGGAGTAAGCATAAATTCCTAAACCAAAATGATGACATCCATCTTTGGGAATCCAATTTACCCAAGTATTTATTCCCAGAAGTGCACCCATTCCCTGATATCATACATTTTTTTCATGCCTGCTATACTCCTAGCCAAAGGGCTATTGTTGCCCCTAACTAACAATTGTTATTCACCATCACTTCAGAATCCATCAACCAAATGCTACAGGTCCAACCTAGCCCAAATGAAACCCCATTGTCTATTGGTGACTTGCTAGACTTATATGTAAAACTAGACTTAGCTAAAATAGCACAAATTTTCTAGACCTTCATCATAGAATACCGCCATACTCCCACATATCGTCCAACTTATGATGCCACCATTTTTCAGAGAGAGGAAGACAGATAATTACCATGCTCTCTTGCATCTTATGATATATCTCAAATGAGCATGTGGATGAGGTTATCTTGGCCTTTATCTCCATCTTTAGCTTAGGCAAGCCTCCTGTTGTCATGTACAACTATGCTCAATTCATTGCAGGCAAGATGCATGAACAGTTCACAAGACTCCCAACTGAAAGAGTTTTCTAGTACTCTTAAATATTATTTCATATGTTTTTGTATTATCAATCATATAAATTCCCTGTCAACATCCATAAGTTGGATACCAAGGGAAAAGAGAGATCAGTTATTTATTGGACACCTTTGATCCAGAAATACTCCACTGCATTCACCCATAAGGATTTCATTGATTCATTTTTCCATCCAGTCATGAACATGCTGACCAGTACCCCTTAGCCAGAATCAAGCAAGAAATCAATAGGGTGTTACAATTGGCCAAGAATAGCAAGGTGGGAGTCTAGTATCTGTATCATAACCACACTGAAATTAGAGTTTATGGATGCCAACTTGCCCATCATAAACTGCCCAAATACCTCCCTATGATAATATTTTCACTTGAATATTTTAGGCAGATCAACAATTCAGATGAAGTCAACTTCCTAGCAGCTAGGAAGAAGACCCAATTTAAAATGAAAAACTAATTGGGCCCCTTCATATGTAATAATAGAGAAGCTGAACCTGAGGTTGACACGACATTGCAGGACATGAAATTTAGGAATAGCTTTATGTGGCAGTATGACCCTCATGGGGTCATAAATAAGTTAAGAATTAAGGTGGAATTGGGACCTTTCATCCACCATCCAAGACCTAATATTGAGCCATTTTCCAACCAATTAGAATGGTTGGAAAACACATTGATTGACATTGATAGCACAATAGGGGATGTAGAAAACACACTATTTGATGTTGAAAAGAAAATTGATCAAAGTTCTTTCCTGTAGGTTCCAAAATTAAGGGAACCAATGAATAATCCTCCTGTTTTACAAGCACTAGCCAATGAGGAGAGGAATCCAAATAGAAACAGGGAGGAGGGTTCCCGTTCTACCATGGAGACCACATATGAGCATTTTGAGCTCAGAAAAAGGTCTAAGATGAATCCTGTGTTCGAGCAGGAAGAGAACATTAAATCAATGGAAATCACTGACACTGAAACAATGGGCAAAAGAAGCAAAGGCACAGTTTCTTCATGTACAACGCAATAACTATAGACATCCAACACTGAAGTGATTGAGAGACAACTAAGTGTTGAGGTTTTGTCCTTTACTAGGCCAGCAGATAAATAAAAGGGCATTAAGGACAGGTACAAGGACATAAATATGAGAAATGAGAAGTTGAAGACTGAAACATATGCCCAATACTTCAAGCAAACACTAGCCAATCAAAGCAGATTGATGTCAGATTTTGACATTAAAGCAGGAAAGATGCACATTTCATTCATGCAGCCAACTATTCAACAACCAAAGGCCTCAATTGATTACAGAAAGACTGATTTTGAGGTGTTGGCTACCGATTTTCATCCCATTGACCAGATAGAATTTCACAAACAAGCTGGAGAGATGATCTAGTCCACCCTAATAGGAAAGGCCATGGCTACACACAGGCTGTAGGGTTCACTAGCCAACGTTACTGCCCAATATCAATTGGAAATGGCCTCTTCACAGGCCAAAGACAATGGGATCAAGTCAATGAAGGACTTGATAATTGAACTGGGCCATGATCCAAGTGACATCAAAGCTACTGAAAAGTTGACCAAGAAGAAAAATGAGGATATAGAAGCTCTCAAGAAATAACTAAAGCTACCTCATTCAGAACACCCACAAACAAAAGAGGTCCTCAAGAGCCAAACAAATCATGAGGAGATGATGGACCTGGTGCTTCAATTGAATGATCTGCTGAAGGAAATGGAAAGAGAATTGGATAACTTGATACAGGTAAAACAAGCTCATCTGTAGGTTGCCCCTGCCACTGTCATCCCAACAGTTACTACTGCAGTACCTTCCACTCTGGTGCATCCTTAGCTCCTACAGCTCTAATGGCTATAGCACTGCCAACTTCCATACCATCTGCATTAGCAAAAGTGTCAACAACAACAAGTCAATAGGTGATGAGGCATGGTCAAGGCAATGGAAGACATTTCCATTCAGACCAATGAAATGAACAAGGTCAAGGAGAAGGTGACTAGCCTGGAGAATGAATAGAAGCTTTTCCAGATTATGCATAGGGAAGAAGTGCAGAAAGCAACCATGATGAATGAAAGAATAAAAAGCCTGGAGAAGGAACTAACATTGAAGGAACCCGTAGGTCAGGCTAAGGAACAATTGTGGGCCAATATCATTGACTCTATCAATGATATTTAGCCATCCATCCAAGTAATTTTTAAGCAGATTGACTTGATAAAACAGGCTACAGAAGCCATAGAGAGAGTAAAATCAAAATTGGGAGACATTCCACAGGAAGCTACAAGGATCATTCACTTCCTCAATTCCAAAAATAAGTATGAATTGCAGGAATTAGAGATAATTTATAGAACATGTATAATTTTGGAAGTAAAAATGGCCCTCACCAGGAGGAATTTAATGTTAAACCTTGAAGATAAGTGCCAAACCATGCAACTGGCTATAGACAAATTCATGGCTAATTTTGAGGTTTTGAGGCAAAAGGGTTTACCAAATCCCTTGGTAATAAATGATAAGTTGATGACACAAGAGGACTACAATGGAAAAATCATAGAAGTAGCTAGAGATCAAGTGAATACTTCATCCATGAAGGGGATACCTACTGACAAGGTCTTATACAAAACTTTTGAGAATTTGTTTTACCTCCAGCATGAGGTAAAACACCTTTTTGTGAATAAGCCTACTTTTAGCATGTATGCAAAGGTAGATGAGATTTATAGGAAGATGATGAATATCCAATTACTAGATACCGAAACATGGGAAAAATTAAATGACTTACTATAGAAATACACAGTTGAAAGGTAAAAATGTATAGTAAGAGTAGAAAGGCACAATAAAAGGATAAATGATAGGCCAACTAGGTCAAAATGTATCAAGTGAAAGTGTACAAGTTGAAAGGTCAGAATGAATAAAACATCCAATGTGAAGGCCAAACAAAAAAACAGAGATTAAAAGGCAAAATATCAAAGATTAAAGACAACATAGCCTAATAAATAGGGACAACAAACAACATTTCAATAACTGTCTCTATCTTCTTGCATGAATATTTTTCTTTTGCCTATATTAGTTCCCAAGATAATTTGGAATATTTGTAAATTATTTTTGTATAAATACTTCATAGTTCGAAGTATTGGGTGTGGATTGCTATACATTTGTAAATTTATTTTGATCATAAACCTGAGGGTTATTGTACCAATTTTTCAAGTCAAGCAGACTAGACCAAGTAATAAAGAGATTGCATTACAGGATTCATGTGTTGAGCTATTATAGTGAAGTATTTTCTTTGTCAAATTTTTTATTTTCTTATGTTTTTCAAAAACTTAAATGTTATCTAAAGTTGAATGAATTAACTCAAAGATTATCTTGGCATTTGTTTAAGTACACTCTGTTTTGAACAGTTGATCATTTACATGTTTTCTTTTGATATCCGGATTTGATAATTCTTAATTTCTCTCCCATCCTGGTTGACCTCTTTCACTTTCCTCAAAATCCGGCCTAAGGAACGCTTAATTCCTCTTTGGATCTGATTGAAAACCACTTCATGATCCAGCCTTAAGATATGAAGTAGCTCTATTATCTTGCCTTGTAGACATTGTTTTTAGAACTTGATCCAACCCTGTTTTTCTGACATTTTACCCCATAGCCTAATGGTAAAGGACATCCCTCTTTTCATCTAAGTAAGTGATCCCACCACCAAATCTAAATCAAAACCCAAGCACAATCATAACTAGCCTAAAATCAAATAACTAAACAAAGTTAAATAAAAAAGAGAGAGCCCTCTCTGAGAATTAGGAAGGCTAGATCCTAATCTCCAAAGTTGGTTTGTGGTTACTTCTAATTATTTCTTTCTTAAACACTCTAAAAAAATATTGGAGTGATAACATATTGGTGACCATACTAGGGACTTCAATCCTTAGTGTAAAAAACTTTAAGGAAACCTTAAATTTTATCTTGTGCCTCTTAAGGTCATTTTAAGAGTGTTGTTAAAAAAATTTTCATAAAAATAATTAAAAAGTTAAAATTATGGCTCCCAAGAAGACTCACTATACCAGGGAAAATCCAGATCCAAACCCTGCTACCATAATTGATGACCCAAACAGGATTTTAAGAAAACCAAAAAAGGTAGAAACTCAAGCAAGTAGTAGCCAGTTAGTTAAAGAAAATTCACTCCCTGAGGAATTATCAACTTTAGAGGAAATTACATTTGACCTTCATTATTTAGAACTAAATCAGAGAAACAATTCATGAAACTGTGTTAGACCCTAATTTTATTCAATTCATTGAGTCAATAAAGGTGCCTATACATCCAGATTTAGATAAATTTGTGTTGGATACTTTTGGCAAGTAAGAAGCTTTAACCTCCACATTGATAAGCCATATAGATGATGCTTACCTTCAACAATCAGTTGAACTATTTGCCCTCATTGATGTTGCCTCTGAAATTTTTGCACCTTCTTTAAATACTATAAATACACCTTCATTTACTACCACCCCATCAACTGTATCTGCCACAGTTCATTCCCTAAACAAGTCATTCATTAGCTTTCTATCCAACCAGACTCGTCATCCTCATCTAGTTCATCTCCATCTATATCAAGCCCTTCCTCAAGTAAAAACGTTGTACCCCTAGTCAATCCAGAATCTTAGCCATGGCAGACAAATATGCACCTTTGGTTTTACTAGTACAACTCCATAGCATGCTTTTAGATTATCAAATCAAAATATTTTTGTTTGATGCTACTGGTCAATATACTACCCGACATTATGTGAACAAAATGACTAACTATTTTGAGTTGCATGAGATTGATGAGTCTGATGTCCAAATGAGGTTATTTTCCCAAACATTAATTGGGGATGTTAAGAAATGGTTTAAAGCTTTACCTACTAATCATATTGCAGACTTAGCTTCTTTTCATAGATTGTTTATTGACATATGGGAGAGAAAGAAAAAACCCTTTGCAAATACTCTCTGAACATGATAACATTAGAAGAGCTCTTAATGAGTCAGTTCAAGATTATTGTACTAGATTCAATAGCATCTACAATGCAATCCCTACTAATCTTAAGCCTCCACTAGACCTAGCATTAATCAAATTCCCTGATGGTTTTGACAGTGATATGTCATACTAGTTAAGGGAAAGAAACGCTGAAACATTGGAACACATGCAAAGTAATGATGTTAGTGTAGAAGACAATCTATTATATAAGAAAGCTGGAATGAGAAGTGAAAATAGACTTGTCATTGAAGAGGAAACTTCCACTTCTGATGGTAAAGTAGATAGTTTATAATAGAGTGTAGAAAGAATAATGGATGGAGTAGAAAACATGGAAAGAAAAACTCAGTGGGAGAATCAATAGTCACCCCTAATAAGAAACCCCAACTTAAGGAAGAATCCTAATACTGGAAAGAATGCAATACCAGATCAACAAATTAGACCACCCTTCTAGGAAATCTATGTTGAGGGTTCACAAAGACATGAAGGAGAGGATGACACCCAGATAAACTTATTAGGGATAAAAATGAAGATGTTGTTTTTCTTACTCAGGAAGAACAAGAATTGTACATGCTGCAACAATTGCAATTAGAATACGGGGAGTCCTTCGACTTTAAACAGGGCTATGAATCTACCATATATGAGGTTCATAAACAATATAGCCTAAGAGGTAAAAAGAACATTGAAACTCCCACTAAGAGATCAATCCAAACCCAAACTAAAAAGATAACAGAAGCTCCTATAGCCAAAGTATTGCAAATCCTCCCTAGGGGAACTCAAGAGACTTCTAGCCCAAAAATTTTAGATATAACTTCATCTAAAACTAAAAGTGAAACTATTACTCAAAACATTTCAAATAAGAGAATTCAAAACAAAACTGATGCAACACAGACTGAAGTGCCTAATACTGAAAAGGAAGATAAAAACACACAGACGACATTCACTAAGGAAGATATCAATCAATCAAGCAAAACTAAATTTCCTTTCAACACTAAAATTGAGATAGCAAAATTCAAAATATTAGTCCCTTTGACTGAGCTAGTGAAAAATGAATCATATATATCACATATCACTCAAACATTGAATATAGGTGAAGGGGAGGATGCGTGAATTTGAATGATGATCAGCCTGAGTTATTGTTTGGCCCTGAAGTAAATGGAACCCATCAACAAGGGGTATCCCTCCTTTCTAAATTAGTTTGAACATTCATGACAAAATATTACATAATGCTATGCTAGACTTAGGGGCATCCCATAACTTAATGCCAAAGGAAATCATGGAGAGAGTAAACTTAGATATCACGAGACCATATAAGGACATATTTTCCTTTGACTCTATCCAAGTTAAATGCCTCAACCTGATCAAGGATTTGTGTGTAAATCTAGTCTAGTGCCCAACAAAGAGTATTGTTATGGACATAGTAGTTGTTGACATCCCACCCAAATATGGAATGTTGTTATCACACTCATGGGGAGAAAAATTGGAGGGATATTTACAATTAGATATGTCATATGCCACCATCTCTGTTTTTGGTCAACAAAGAAAACTTTATAGAGAGACCTTGATGAAATACATGGTGAGTAGTGCAAAAAAACCACAAATTTTTCCTATATACTCCATGCATTCTAATATGGAATCTTTCATCTTGTATAATTCAGACCATGAAATAAAAGAAATCACAACTGTAGAACAAAAACACAAAACACTTTACAGTGAAAACATTTTTCATGAATCACTATGGCATTTGGATTTTGATGGATCTATGAATAGACTAGGAGCAGGTGCAGGAGTGTGGATTCACAACATGTAGAATAATAATTATGAAGGTCACGCATTTAGGTTAAATTTTAAATGCATAAATAACATGGAAGAATATGAAGCTCTAATCTTAGGATTACAAATGGTTAGAAAACTCGGAGCCAAGAGAGTTTCTAGACTGGGAGACTTAGAATTGATTATTAAACAAATCAAAGGTGAATACTCTATAAAGAATCCCAGACTGAGCCAGTATAGAGAGATTGTCCTAGATTTGGTCAAAGACCTTCTCGAAACAAACTTTGCTGCCATTCCTAGGAAACAGAATATGCAATCCCACATTCTGTCCACTTTTTCTAGTACCTGCAAATTCCCTTTTTAGCCCTACCACCAATACACAATAGAAGTGAGACATAGGCCTGCCATACCTAAGAATTTGAAATATTGGAAGATTTACTCATAGGAGTCTCAAATTTATGATTTCATGAATGTTGACGGTGAGTTTCAGAATTGTAATATAGATACATATTGTAGAGTAGACAATGACATAGATAGTGGGATAGATTAAAATTTTTTAGATATAGGTAAGCCCACTAATTTCACTAAACTAGAAGTATATAACTTAGAAAATGTAGAACTAGAAGAGATAATGAATGATGATCCTGAAATTCTAAACCTTAAAGATAGTTTTTTCCCTAACAGATTAGTCCCCTTAGAAGACTTGTTTGATTCAAATGATGTAGCTAGGAAACCAAAGATGGAACCTTTAAGAGCAGATATATAAGAATGTAACATAGGAACTGAAGAAAGACCTAAGTTCATAAAAATATCAAGAGCCTTACCTCTAAATGAAAAGGTTAAATACATAAATCTGTTTACAAAGTTTCAATATGTATTTGCCTGGAGTTATGAAGACTTGAAGTCTTATGACACCAGCATAATTCAACACAAGATACCTATCAAAGAAGATCATAAACCTTTTAAACAAAAACTTAGGAGAATTAATCCAGTTCTTATGCCATCTATTGAGAAGGAAGTAAAGAGAATGTATGATGCCGAAATCATAGCTCCCATTAGATATTCAGATTAGGTCTCAAACTTAGTCACTACTAGGAAGAAAATAGGAGAAATCAGACTCTGTGTTTATTTCATAAATTTGAATAAAGTCTCATTGAAAGATAACTATCCTCTCCCAAAAATGGACTATATTCTTTAGAGGGTAGTAGGTTCATCCAGAATTTCATTTCTTGATGGGTTTTCTAGATATAGCCAAATCTTAGTTCAACCAGAGGACCAGGAAAAAACTACATTTACTACTACTTGGGGTACTTTCATGTATTTGAAAATGCCTGTTGGATTAATGAATGTAGGAGCAACATTTCAAAGATCTATGTATATAACTTTTTCTAAGGAAATCCATGACTTCCTAGTTGTTTACCAAGACGACATCACAATTTTTTCTAAATCTGATAATGAACATCTAGATCACTTGAGAAGAGTTTTCATTAAATGCAGAAAATATGGTATTTCCTTAAATCCCAAAAATACACCATTTCGTCTAGAAGAAAGTCAACTATTGGGACATATAATGTCCAAATATGGAATTAGAATATATCCTGCTAGAATAGAGGCAATCTTGACAATCACCCATCCTAGAAACATCAAAGAATTACAATGATTTTTAGGCAAAATATGTTTTCTTAGGAGATTCATTTGAAATTTAGCAGAATTGATTAGAGAACTAAATAACATGTTAAGAAAATATTCATCACTTAAATGGATAGTGAAAGCTAAACAAGCCCTTACCAAAACTCCAATCCTTATAAGTCCTAACTTTCAAAAAGATTTTATAATTTTTTGTTTTGCTTGAGAACACACTATTGCAATAGTCTTGTTGCAAAGGAATGATCAAGGATATGGATAGCCCATTGCATTTTTAGTAAATCTTTATGAGATGCAACACTAAAATACAACATAATGGTAAAATAGGCATTAGCTTTAGTGAACTCTATTAAATATTATAGAGTGCACATCTTGTCTTCACACATCATTGCTTATGTTAGAAATTCAATAGTAAAGGACATGTTGACACAAAATGGGCCTGAAGGAAAGAGAGGCAAATGGATTGCCACTATTTTGGAATATGACATAGAAATAAATCCTAAAAAACTTATCAAAAGTCGGGATTTAGCCTAACTCATGGTTGAATCGAACTGTCCGACTCTAGATATAAATTTCATTGGTGCCTTAAATGATGAGGAAGAGATGACGACTCCATAGATCAGTGAACCTTTTACAAATTAAACTTGCTATGTAGATATCATATTTGTCTTATTAAACTTACAAGCTCCTCTTGGTTTATCTAGAACTAAAGCTAGATTTTGAAAAATGAAATCAATGAGATATTGTATCATAGATAATGCTTTATTTTGGAAAGATAATGGTGGTATTCTATTAAATTTTTTACTAAAAGATGAAGCTGATAAAACTATGCAAGAATTTCACACAGGAGATTGTGGAGGACATTTGTATTGGAAAGCTATTGTTGAAAAAATTCTGAGGGCTGGTTTTCACTGGCCCACTCTTTTTGAAGATGCTAAGAAACATGTGACCTCTTGTCATAAATCTTAGATATTTGAAGGACAAATAAATATTTTACCTTTACCTCTCGAACCCATCTCCACGAAAGTTCCATTTCAACAATGGGGTTTAGACTTCATTCGAGCAATGCACCCAGCCTCCTCAACTCAGGATAAATGGATTTTGACAGCTACTGATTAGTTTACCAAATGGATAGAAGCCATCCATTCTAGACAAGCTACATACTTTGTCATTATCTCATTCCTAGAAAACAACATCCTATCAAGATTTGGATGCCCCCAAAAGCTCATTACTGATAATGCAACTTCTTTTAAATCCAAGAAAATGGTAGAATTTTGTACCAAATACCACATCACCCTTGGCCATTCCATTACTTATTACCCTCAAGGTAATGGACTTGCAAAATCCTCTAATGAAAGCCTTATCAATATCATTAAGAAATTACTAGAAGACAACAAAAATACATGGAACAAAAAGTTGGTCAATGCCTTATGGGCAGACAAACTAACTACCAAAAATTCCATTGGTATATCTGCTTATCAGTTAGTGTATGGAATGGATGTTGTTTTCCCATCCTCTTTAGAAGTTCCAGTGATGAATATCATCCATGAGTTGCAGGTAGAACCAAATGATATCCAAAGGAGGATAAATCAAACAATACACTTGCAGCAAACCAGAGAAGAAGTCTATGTCAAATCACAAGTAAACCAGGATAAAATCAAAATGTTTTTTGATAAAAAGACTAAAGCCGTTGATTTCTACATAGGTGAAAAAGTACTTAAATGGCGTTCAAGAAGAGAAGATAATGGAAAACATGGAAAATTTGACTTCCTATGGCTAGGCCCTTATGTCATTTATGGTTACAGAGGTAACAATGCATTATTGTTGAGAGGGTTAGATGGGATTGATCTATCAGGAGGATCTGTTAATGGTAGAATGTTGAAGCATTACTTTTACACAAATTAACAATAGTTCACTTTACTTTACTCATTGTATATAACATTGCAAATTTTAAATTGGATTGGATGGTAATCTTTTGAAGTTGAATCCCAGAGAGAAGGCCCTGAGCTTTGACGAGTTCACCATCATAAGCATGAATAAAGCAGAATCATAGAAGAATAGTTTATAAGGTAACTTTAGCCACAGTTTCAAAGGCTACTTCTTAAAGTTCTTGACATTTCACCAGGAAATTCCATCCCCATGTGGAGCCACTGTTAGGGTCCTATAATAATAGGATTCATAATTTTGAATTGGCTATGGTTAGTCTTGTAATATTGTACATACTTTTTCTTTCTGCAAAATGTTTTCCATATTAAAAAATTAAAAAATGTAAAGAGGGTATGTCCTAAAAGAATAATCAAAGGACAAAAAGAAAGAGAAAAAAATAAAAAGAAAAAGTGAAAAATATGAACTCCAAAAAGAAATAAAACAGATCATGAAAGTGTGCAAATTCAAATGCCACTACTTTTTACTTTACTATGCAAATTAAGGTTGTGTGGAGCTTGTCAGAAATGCCACAATCCATGATGGTCAAACAGCTTCATCTTGACTCATTCATGTTTTAAATTTTATGTTGATAGATAGAGAATAAAGATCTAGCCAACCTATTTAACCTTAGCAGATCGATAGT
This sequence comes from Pinus taeda, assembly GCA_000404065.3. NCBI lineage: Eukaryota > Viridiplantae > Streptophyta > Pinopsida > Pinales > Pinaceae > Pinus > Pinus taeda. The sequence continues at coordinate 53,938 of APFE030939880.1, forward strand.
TAGGTAAAGAATAAAAATGTGCTCATTAGCTTAATTTGAGCCATTAGAAGTTATAACATTAGAATTAGATAGTTTCCTTGTCAAAAGAAATGGAAATAAAGGGTGTGCAAGATCAAATGCACCCAATAATGTGAAGAAAAAATGTTAGGATAAATAAAGGGTAGGTAGAAGAAAGGTTGCAAATGTACAAGGTTGCTCAATCAAAAGCACATTTATCATGCTTAATTGTATGTTTAATGTGCAGTAGCATTTATGAGAGTGAAAAGATATTCACAATCTGGTTTAACTAATTCCCCCTCATTTCATTTCACCTCCACATACTTACTTGCTAATTTCCCCATTATCCTCTCATTCCTTATAAAAGACCCTTTCACCCCTTATTCTGAATCTTACCCCATGGTTTTAGATATTTTCCTAGGAATTAACCTGCAAAAATCGTCCCCTACCAAAACCCGTTTTCCCTAGTGTGAAACCCATTTCCCATTGCAAGTATTACCATCCCCCCTTATTAATTCCCCTATTTCCCTTCAAAACCCTTCAAAACCCCCTTATCCTAAGTTTTTATCGCCCTGCATAAGTTAACTAGCTTCCTGTTTCATGTTTCTCAGAATAAACCCCTTTTAACCCACCAACGCTTAGTGTAGTTAAAACACCCCACCACAATAACCCCTGGTCCCACTTTAATAACCTCACGGATTATATTAAACCCCAAACTTATTGTATTAATTAATTACAACTGTTTGTAATTAAACCCCGGGCCCCAGAAATCCTAGTCCTAATTTCCTCCATGCAGCTCAACCGCATGACAACCATCCGATCTCCCACCCCCAAATCTGACAGTGCACATCCATATCCTACACATTCACCATCTGAAGATAGCCGCCCGAGAGCATGCAAGATTTGTTGTTTTGCCTAGGCATTGTTTTGCTACATGGCAACCCTAGGCTAGATTACATGCTCGCAAGAAAATACCGCCTGCCCTCCAAAAGTGGTGTGATGGCTTGAAAAACTGCCTCCCTACCCAAACCAAAAATTGTCCACTACTCATTTGAAATATTGTGCCAAAATGTAACTGTTGCCAGTTAAAAGGCCAAAGAAACCCCATTTCACCCTTTTCACTCGTTTTCATTGTGAATGTTGATCAGGCCATTCTGCGACACCCTAAACCTCTATGACCAAAATTGACCACTGTCTGCCACCCAAAGAAGCTCTGGACACCCAATTTGAGCATCCAGTTCACAGTTGAAGCCACCGTACGCTCTGCATTCACCATTGAAACTAGTTTTCAGCCCATACCACCAAATTCCAGGTATTCTTGGGAAAACCAAAATGATTCTTTAATTTTAAAGTGTACAATCCAATTAAAATATTAATTAACTAAAATTAAATAATATTTGTCTAAATTGAAGAGTAATTCACTTAAATACACAAAGCCATTCTTTCTGCAAACTGAAAATACCCTCTCATAGTACCAAAGCTCCCAAACCTTACTTCTGTAGCAACCACAAGCATAATTTATACCTTTACTCCTAAATATGGCTTTCAAGACCTCTCTGGACGTGAGACCCCTGTCAACTCGTGACCTGGAGATCGAACATTTGGCATTAGCAAACATGGATTTTCAAATAAAAGATATTGCTTCACCATCTTACCTTCTAAAGCTCCACTGCTGGATTAAGGATAAATTCCTGAACTAAAACGATGACATCCATATTTGGGATTCTAGTTTACCCAAGTATTTATTCCTAGATGTGCACCCATTATCTGATATCATACGTTTCTATCATGCTTGCTATATTACTAGCCAAAGGGCTATTGTTGCCCCTATCCAGAAGCTGTTATTCAGCATCACTACAGAATCCATCAATGAAATACTGCAGGTCTAACCTAGCCCAAATGAAACCCCATTATCTATTGGTGACTTACTAGACCTATACATAAAATTAGATTTGGCTAAAATAGCACACAATTTCCAGACCTTCATCATAGAAGACCACCATACTCACACAGATAGTCCACCTTATGCTACCACCATTTTTTTATAGAGAGGTAGATAGATAATTACCATTCTCTCTTGCATCCTACTATATACCTCAGATGAGCATGTGGATGAGGTTATCTTGGCCTTTCTCTCCATCTTTAGCCCAGGAAAGCATCCTCTATCATGTACAACTATGCTTAGTTCATTGCAGACAAGATGCTTGAATAGTTCACAAGACTCCCAACTGAAGAGTTTTCAAGTACTCTTTAGTATTATTTCATATGTTTTTGTATTATCAATCAGATAAATTCCCTCTCAACATCTAGAAGTTGGATACCAAGGGAAAATAGAGATCAGTTATTTATTGGACACCTTTGGTCCATAAATACTCCATTACATTCACCTATATGGACTTCATCGATTCATTTTTCCATCCAGTCATAAACATGTTGACCAATACCCCTCAGCCCAGAATCAACCAAGAAATAAAGATGGTGTTACAATTGGCCAAGAATAGCAAGGTGGGAGACTGGTATCTGTACAAGAACCACACTGAAATGAAAGTTTATGGATGCCAGCTTGCCCCTTATAAACTTCCAAAATACCTCCCTATGATGATATTTTCACTTGAACATTTTAGGCAGATCATCAACTCATATGAAGTCAACTTCCTAACAGCTAGGAAGAAGACCCAATTTAAAATTAATAACCAATTGGGCCCCTTCATATGTAATAACATAGAAGTTGGACCTGAGGTTAACAAGATATTGCTGGACATGAAATTTAGGAACAACTTTATGTGGAAGTATGACCCTCATGGGGTGATAAATAAGTCAATAATGAAGATCATATTGGGACCTTTCATCCACCATTCAAGACCTGATATTAAGTAGTTTTCCAACCAATTAGAATGGTTTGAAAACACATTGATTGACATGGATAGCATAGTAGTGGATGTAGAAAACAGACTATTTGATGTTGAAAAGCATGTTGATCAAAGTTTTTTGTTGCAGGTTCGAGAACTATGGGAACTAATGAATAATCATCCTGTTTTATAGACCCTAGCCAATGAGGAGAGGAATCCAAAGAGAAATAGGGAGGAGGGTTCCAGTTCTGCCATGGAGACCACATATGATAATTTTGAGCTCAGAAAAAGGCCCAAGTTGAATCCTGTGTCTGAATAGGAAGAGAACATTGAGTCAGTGGAAATCATTGACACTTTAACAATGGGTGAAAGAAGGAAAGACATATCTGATTCAGGTGAAAGACAACATCCATCGATATCCAACACTCAAATGATTGAGAGACAACTAAGTGTTGAGGTTTCCTCCTTCACTAGGCCAACATATAAAGAAAAGGACATTAAGGATAGGTACAAGGAGATAAATATGAGAAATAAGACGTTGAAGGCTGAAACATATGCCCAATACTTCAAGAACACACCAGCTAATCAGAGCAAATTGATGTCAGCTTTTGACATCAAAGTAGACAAGATGCAGGTTTCATTCATGCAACCAACTGTTCAACAGCCAAAGACCTCAGTTGATTGTAAAAAGATTGATTCTAAGGTGTTGGTCAGGGATGTTCATCCCATTGACTAGATAGAATTTCACAAACAGGTTGGAGAGATGATATGGTCCACCCTAATAGGAAAGGCCATGGATGAACACAAGCTGCAGGGTTTAGTAGACAACATTACAACCCAATATAAATTGGAAAAGATCTCCTCACAGGCCAAAGAGAACATGATCAAGTCATTGGAGGACTTGATAATTGAGCTAGGCCATGATCCCAATGTCATCAAAGCTGTTGAAAATTTGATCAAGAAGACAAATGAGGATATAGTAGCTCTCAAGAAACAATTAAAGTTTCCTCATTCAGAACACCCACAAACAAAAGAGGTCCTAGAGAGCCAAAAAAAATCATGAAGAGATGATGGACCTGTTGCTTCAATTGAATGATCAGATGAAGGAAATGGAAAAATAATTGGATAGCTTGATACAGGTAAAACAAGCTAGTCTAGAGGCTGCCCCTACCACTCTCATCCCCACAGTTACTACTGCAGTCCATTCCACTCTCAGAGCATCCTTAGCTCCTATAGCTCCAATGGCTACAACACTACCAACTTCTACACCGTCTACATCAACAACAGGGTCTACAACAATAGGATCAATATGTGATGAGGCAAGTAGTCTGGTCAAGGCAATGGAAGACATGTCCATTCATACCAATGAAATGAACAAGCTCAAGGACAAGGTGACTAGTTTGGAGACTGACTACAAGATTTACTAGATTATGCACAAGGAAGAAGTACAGAAAGAAACCAGGATGAATGAAAGAATAAAAACCCTGGAGAAGGAAATAACATTGAAGGAACCCCTAGGTTAGGCTAAGGAGCAATTGTGGGCCAATATCATTGACTCTGTCAATGATATTTGGCCATCCATCCAAGTACTTTTTGAGTAGATTGACTTGATAAAATAGGCTACAAAAGACATAGACAGAGTAAAAGCAGGATTGGGAGACATGCCAGAGGAAGCTGCAAGGATCATTCACTTCCTCAATTCCAAAAATAAGTATGAATTGCATGAATTAGAGATACTTGACAGAATAGGTACAATTTTGGAAGTAAAAAGGGTCATCAAAAAGAGGAATTCAATGTTAAACCTTGAAGATAAGTGCCAAACCATGCAACTCACTATAGACAAATTCATGGTTAAGTTTGAAGTTTTGAGGAAAAAGGGTTTACCAAATCCCTTGGTAATAAATGATAAGTTCATGACACAAGAGAACTACAATAGAAAAATCAGAGAAGTAGCTAGAGATCAAATGAATACTTCATCCATGAAGGGGATACCTACTCGCAAGGTCTTATACCAAACTTTCGAGAATTTATTTTACCTCTAGCATGAGGTAAAGCACCTTTTTGTGAATAAGCCTACTTTTACCAAGTATATAGAGGCATATGAGATTTACAAGAAGATGATGAATATCCAATTACCAGATATCGAAACATCGAAGAAATTAAATGATTTACTATATAAATACACAAGCAAAAGGTAAAAATGTACAATAAGACTAAAAAGGAACAATAAAAGGATAAATGATAGGTCAACCAGGTCAAAGTGTATCAAGTGAAAGTGTATTATTTGAAAGGTTAGAATGAATAGAACATCACGTGTGAAGACCAGACAACAAAGTAGAGATTAAAAGGCAAAATATCAAAGAAAGACAACACAACCTAATAAATAGGGACAACAAACAACTATTCAATAGCTGCCTCTATCTTCTTGCATGAATATTTTTCTTTCTCCTAGATTAGTTCCCAAGACAGTTTGGGATATTTTGTAAATTATTTTTGTATAAATACATCATAATTCGAACTATTGGGTGTGGATTGCTATACGTTTGTAAAGTTATTTTGATCATAAACCTAAGGGATATTGTACCAATTTTTCAAGTCAAGCAAATTGGACCAAGTAATAAAGAGATTGCATTATAGGATTCATGTGTTAAGCTATTACAGTGAAGTATTTTATTTGTCAAATTTGTTATTTTCTCATATTTTTCACAAACTTAAATGTTATCTAAAGTTGAATGAATTAACTGAAAGTTTATCTCAGAATTTGTTTAAGTACACTCTGTTTTGAAAAGTTGATCATTTACATGTTTTCTTCTGATATCTGGATCTGAGAATCCTTAATTTCTCTCCCATCCCAGTTGACCTCTTTCACTTTCTTCATAATCCAGCCTAAGGAACCCTTAATTGATCTTTGGAACCAATTGAAAACCACTTCATGATCGAGCCCTGAGATCTGAAGTAACTCTGCTATATTTCCCTGTAGACACTATTTTGAAGTTTATACAGTCTTGTTTTTCTGACATTTGACCCCATATCCCAATGGTAAAAGACATCCCTCCTTTCATATAAGTAAGCAATCCCACCAAAAAATCTAAATCAAAACCCAAGTACAATCATAACTATCCTAAAATCAAATAACTAAAAAAAGTTAAATAAAAAAGAGAGAACCCTCTCCGAGAATTATAAAGGCTAGATCCTAATCTCCAAAGTTGGTTTGCGGTTACCTCTAATTATTTCTTTCTCAAACACTCTAGAGAAATATTGGAGTGCTAACAAGTGACACTTATCATCATAAAATAATGAAGTTGTGTACTCAAGCTTTGTTTATCTCCTTTAACTTATGAAGATCACTATGTAAGCAACATAACATATGTGCCATATGCATCATCAAAAGAATCATCCATAATTCTAATTAGTAGCATCAAAACAATTATGCGGATCAAGTAATATATAAGTATAATCTGTGATTTCATCATAGGCAACCCATGACCACAACATAACATGATGCAACATTTAAATAGTTCAACAACATAAGTATTATTACCATTGATAAGCATCATTATGTATCAAGGACTTCTAAAGAAAACACAGTGCCAACAATGCATTATTAGAAGCATAGAAAGTTCTCCCCCTAAAATTGTGCCAATTGTTCACTGTCATATCTGATCATATCATTTTATATATCATTAATAATTGTCAAGGCATCATCAACTAGTTATACATCAAGTCATCTTCAACTTATGAGGGCCAAAATCACTTCTAAATAACATCAACGGACTATAACCATCAACCATTAGAAAAAAAAAGCCAATTGATAATTGACTGAACCATATCAGACCCTTTTTACTCAGTTTGTCCCACTATTCCTTCATCAAACCAAAATATACATGACTGTGGAACTTATAACTCATGTATACACACTCCTTTTCTTTGTATAATCCATGTACATAAAGTGAAATACTAATATTTCACACTTTTCATCTCCCCTGAGTTTGTTCTATTTATATTTATTTATTGTTACTTCACCAAAGACACTATCAAAAGTATAAGCAACATGAAAAAAAAAACCATGGGAATTAACATGTATTACTCCACATGAGATTACACATCACTGATCGTGAGGACATAGTAACCATCTTCTGTTTTTCACGAGGTCAAGTACCTATCACCACTTTTGTAGTCAATGTTATAAATATCCATTTAAAATTAAGAGACTGCAATAGGCACAATCTTCGTTTATTCTAAGTATGATCCTTTCTCATATCAATGAGAATTCTGATCTTCAAACACATACAATTTGTCTCAATTTCTGTATCCTTTTATTATGACTTTTCAAGTTACTTCATCCATACCTTGCACTTGGTTGATGTAAGCACAATTAAACTTCCCTTATTTTCCATTTATCCTACACTTAGGATATTCTTCTTTAGCCCTTGAACTAACAAAGCATCAGTTTCTACTCTAGTTTTATTAATTATGGCTTTACCTTGTCCTAGAACTTTTGCTAAAACATCAATTCCAAGAATAAAATTATCGTGATGGTTTTTCCTGAGAGACTTCATTTTACTCTTATCTCCAGTCATGTCATGAGAACATACACTATCTATGTACCATTCATCTTCATCTTCAAATGAGCAGAGAGCAAGACCACACCTTATCTGTTGTTCCTTTTCTTTCTTATTGGTGGATCCATCTTTTTTAGATTTTCTGATGTCAATGTTCTTATCTGGTTTCTTACCATATTGTCTGTGGTGATACATATACTTTTTCCTTCATTCTTTTGGTACATGCCCAAACTTGCTACAAGAATAACATATTCTATGTTTCATATTACTTCTATTGCAATCAATGGCTTTGTGACCAAACATATTGCAAGAAAAAAATTATCCCTTAAGCTACCTGGAAGCTGATGATCTTTTTGTAAGATGATTATTGGCTTGAAATATTCTACTTTTGCAAGTGGCTTCAACATGTCCAAAATTATGACATATAGAACATTCAACATTGTTGATAAGAGGATAAAATTGATTAATACTTCTATAGGAAGGTGAAAGTTATTTCCTTTGAAGAACTTCTTTCCTTGGTTGTTGATGAGGTTGGCTTCTTATCTCCTTTTTAAGCATTTCAGATATTTCATTAGAATTACTTACCTCAACTTGTGAGCTAGATTCAAATTTAATAGTTTCATGAAAAGCAAGACCTAATTTGATGACAGGGGACCTTTGAACACTAAGTATATTATCCAAAATATTAGTACTATATTGAAATCACAAATTTTTATCCTTTTCTTTGAATTTACCTTTTAGGGTGTTTACCTCAATTTGATATTGCTTTTCCTTTTTTAGGTACTGCTTCTTTATGATTTCTTCAACCTTTCTTCTTTCCTTCATTTGCTATTTCAATTTGAGAATTTCTTCTTTCAGCCCTTTTTCTTATTCTTCAAAAAGTTGAATTAGACCTTCATTACTCTTATTTGATTTCTCAAGTTCCGCTCTTAGAGAGATGACCTCAACTTCAAGGCCTTAACAATATTGGTTAGATACCACACTAGCATGACCCTTGTTATCATAAGGCTGCAACTTATCATTAATATTAGCAATATTTTTAAAAGAAAGATCAAGCTTTTTCCTGAGATCAACAACTTCTTCTAACATGTCTTATTTTGAACGAACAACTCCATTTTTCATTTTGGACATATTGTTAGATACAAGATTACCTGAGAGATATTCCTTTGGGAATTCTTCATTTATTTCTTATAACTTATCCCACACTCGCTTTGTAGTAATATAATGCATAACCTTATTTAATATTGAATCAGATATGCTACAAATGATGTTACTCAAAGCCTTATTGTTCTTTTGCACATCCTTGTCTGATGGAGGAAACTTGGTGTAACTATTTCATACTAGATGCCAGACATCGAGATTCATTAGATTATGTTTCATATTCCCTTTCCATTGTTGATAATTATCTTTTCTTAGCATAGGACCATCTACATTGTCCAATGATTCTAACTTTCCTTGATCTGCTACATCAAGATACTTACTTTCACTTTTACCCATTAGTGAAAACTTAGTGGTTTCACTATCATTGTTGCATAGATAATAAAATTGATAACATCTTGAAAAAAAAATTCATACATGATGATGCTTCATCTTTTTCATTCTTAATCAATAGAAAATGGGTTGCTCCCTATTTCGAATATTTGTTGACATATGCAAAATAATCGTTTTCTTTTAGGGCATCCATGAAATCATCATCAGACTCATCTTCAAATTCCATAATTAATTGACTACTCATCTTGATAGATCTACTTTAAGCGATCAAGCTTCTCTCAAAGGACCTACTCTGATGCCAATTGTTGGGAAAAATACT
>APFE030939882.1:0-22669 GCA_000404065.3 Pinus taeda
TGTTCTATAATCCGCCCTTCAGGCGAACCTGTCGCTATATTTTAGCGAGCCTAGCGACAGTGAAACTCGTTCTCGTCTTTTTGGACGAGTTTGTCGCTATTTAGTTTAACGAGTTTAACGACAAAGATAACTCAGTCTCTTTCAATTTTAGAGAGTCTGAAAGAAATGGAAAGAAGACTCCAAAGATTATTTTTCATTGTATAATCCCTTAAGCCTGAAAAAGCATAAAAATAATACAAAAGGGATGAATTTTCGATAGTTTTAACGAGCCGAACAAGACAAGCGCTTGATCTTTTTGTGTAATAATCCCTCAGGTCCAAAAAGATTAAAATCTAGAGGAGGGATAGCACTTCTGATGCCTTTTAACGAGATGGAGAGGCCAATCGCTCAGCAATCTTTTTATATTTTATGAGTCAGGTGAAAAGAGCTTAAAGAAGACTCGTTTTCGAGGAACAAGTGATGGTTTCGGGTAGCAGCTGATTCCAGGTAAGGTTTGGAATTTTCCAGTCACAACAGAGTTACAAGGATGGCTAGCAGAATCACTCTTCGCAGATGTTCCTCGAAGGGGTAAACAATCATGTGGGGGTGAATGATCAGCTAAAAACAGAGTGGAGGTGATGGCGAGAACACGACCAAGGCTCAAAAGCTAGCGATAAGGCATTCACAATGGTTATTTACCTGTTCATTTTTTAATGAGCTTAAACGCGGGGAGAAATACTTGCTCATGACTTATGTTTATTTTTTAACGAGCATGAACTATGCACTAAAACTGCTCGTGGCGAGTTTATTTTTTAACGAGCTTGAACTCTGCGACAACATGGCTCGCCATGATGGTCATTGATTTTCGATTTACCCTTAACATTTTGTTCTTTCAAAGATAGTACTACTTGTTCATCTGATTCATCAAACCGATTAGAAATGAAAACATATGCATGATAAATGAGTCAAAACACTAATATTTTACTTGAATTACATGCATAGTAAATTAAAAGTGACTTTTTACCTCTCATTTTACCATTTCATTTGAATTTGGTTTGTTGGAGCTCTGGAGGTGCTTTTCCCCCCCGATTTTCACCAGCGGATTCCGAGAGATTCTGTGGATGATTCTCGACACCGTTTGGACCAGGTAGGAGCTAAACTTGTGCTCTTTCATTTCATGCCTTTCATTTTGGATTTTGAGCTCATTTCCCTACTTTGCTGAGCCCCTGGGGTTTGAAGAACTCACCCTAGGATCATCGCACCCTTCCTTAGTCGAAAGGTGCGATGCATACTGATGTCTCCACTAACTAGTCAGTATGCATCACTCCTAGAACACTTGCTGGGGTGCGATGGGCGCAGTGAGGAAAATTTTTGCATGGTTTCCTCATGAAATTTTTGCCTATTTTCACCAAATGAAGATCCTGACTCTTCCCTTGTTTGTTTTTTAGAGATTCATCGGAGGAAAATGGTTGTCACATGGCGAGAACATGAGCATGAAGAAGAGGACGTTGTTGCTTTACATGATCCGGGCACAGTAGCTGCATTACGGAACTGTGGCTTGCTGAAGTTTTTCCGTATCTCGAGCATGAGGCAACAAATTAGTTTGTTGCAGTATTTCATCAATTCTTGGGATCCTATCAACCAGGTATTCCATATTAGGGGAAAATCGATCCCCTTGACAGTGGTGGGCATCTATTTTCTAACCGGCTTGTCGAGGCACGACGCCCGTCTCTCTTTATCAGGTTCCGCCCGTGGGGGTGAGTCTGTAAGGGAGTACATTCGCTGGAATTACAGAGAGGGATCTTATCCGAGTGCGGATGGCAAGATGAACATCCGAGATGTCACTGACCGGCCCTTACGAACCATCTTGTTTACTTTTGCTAGACTGACTGGTAGTTCTGCTCTCCATATAGCCAACAGATCTTATATGCAGTATGCTCTGGAATGCCTTGAACCAAAGGTATTCAATTGGTGTGATGCAGTACTTTCTGTGATGAAGGAACAGTTGACCAAGGTGAAGAGCAGTAGATCTAAGAACTTTGGTTATGGTTCCATTTTGACCGCTTTCGCCTTGGAGCGAATCCCACTGATGCAACCACAGTATATATCACTTGGCCTACCTCCACCGACAAAACCACGGATGCAGAGATGGGTTGATCTCATGTCTCGGCATGCTGGCCAACCCCATATATTGTTCTATGAGACCTTCTTTGAGTGGTTTGACTGTCAGGAGATGGTCTATGCTAGGTTCCGATATGCTGGTATGGATTTCGTCGGTGATCCGGATTTGGTGCTGTCGGTTGGAGAGCAGTGGGGCGTCATGGGTAATTTTCTTCTGACCATATATTTGTTCATTGTTTTTTATAATTTTCTTATATTCTTCTAATCAAGACTAATCAAAACTCGTGTGCTCATGCAGATGTTGGCCCAGTTCAACCAGCAGCGCGCCGTAGAGACCCAGCGGCCGCTCCAGCAGGAGAAGCGGTTGGGAGGGCTATCCTTCGCGACCTTGACATGGTCGAGACTCTTTCGGAACTACAGGAACAGGTTGAGGGTCTTACCCTTGGCATCCTGGACATGAGGATTGATGAGCCGCCTTTGCGATTGTAGCGACATACCACTGGAGTGCTGAGTCGATGGACTAGGCTCTTACACATGATTACACAGGCGGTGACCTGTTATCATTAGCACCATTAGGCTAGGGTGCCCCCTAGCATTTTTGAGTTTTGGGTCATTTGACCAATTTTTTCTTGGTTACAGAACATTATGTATAGACCATAAACAGTTTATGGAATATATTTTTGATTTTTGGAGCTTTATTTTGGTTCAGTTACATGATCCTGCTGCATATATTGATGTGATTCTTTTTATAAATGTCGCAAATGTCTATCTAACACATAATTTGCCAATGAGTCTGTTAATGTGTTTAAACTTCTGGAAATATGTTGATATTGGATGAAATCAAACTATCTTTCCAAAATTTTGACCCTTAGGAACATGCGATAGATAGCTGGATTTCGTACAGCATAGATGCCAGTGAGTTGTAGAATAACGAGCTGTGAGTCTAATCTGACGACAAGTCGGCATATACCATGTGCGATGGCATCAGAAAGGAGTTATATTAATGCGCTATACTCAATGATATTGTTCGTAGACCGACCAATACATACTCCTCTTAAACTTACAAACTCGCTGCTGGCATTAAAAATGGTCCATGCCGTAGAAGACAGATTCCGCGAGCTACGACTTGCTCCGTCGGCATATCCAATGAATGATTCTAGTAGGTTTGACATCTGCAACAAATGCAAAAAGTGGATTACTTAACCAAATTAAATGCTCTTGGCGAAAACAAAAATGTAACAAAAGCATGAGGACTACTATACGTGATCAAGCACAGTAGCATTTGAGGTACAACCCGTTGCAAGGTTGCGCCATTGGAATCCCATCATAGTCCATCAACTCATAGGCTCCTTTTGCTAATACTTGTTTAACAATATAGGGACCCCTCCATAACGATTTGAATTTTCCTGCTCCCAATTTATCGGATTCCTGGTCATAAAGTAATACCAGGTCACCCTCTGAGAAGACGCGAGGTTTGACATTCTTGTCGAACTGTGCCTTGACTCGTTTCTTATGAGCCTCGTTAGCTAAAGCTGCATCATGACGGGTTTCATCCAAATGGATTAATTCCAAGAAACGAGCCTCTTCTTCTGAGGTTCCAGGGAGAAGATCGACTGCGAGTTTGAGGGATGAGATTTCACATTGGACCGGTAAGATTGCTTTGAGACCGTACACCAATTGAAAAGGTGTGAATCTGGTTGCATTTCTTACCGATGTCCGGTATGCCCACAAGGCCGAGTACAGGATTAGGTGCCAATTCCGTTTGTGGGCTCCGATCATCCTTTGCAACATGCGTTTTAGGACTTTGTTGATTGCTTCAACTTGTCCGTTAGCTTGCGGATAGTACGGAGTAGAGCCGTCGTGGGACAGTACTAATTTGGCAGCCAACTCAACCATCATGTGATTGCGAAAATGCGATCCATGATCTGTGACTATGGCCTGTGGAACGCCGAATCTGGAGACTATGTGATTGAAAAATAAAAGGGCAGTCGTTTCGCCATTGTTGTTTAATGTAGGCATCGCCTCGGCCCATTTGGTAAAATAGCCCACCACGACTATTATGTACCCATGCCCCCCGGTCGAGGTGGGGTTACATGTCATGAAATCTATGCCCCATTTTGCGAATGGCCCAATAGCTACTACTGGCTGCAGCGGTGTGGGTGGTCTTCTAGTTTTGCTATTGAAAATTTGGCAAGCATGACAACTTCTAACTGCAGTTATGCAATCTTTGAACATTGTTGGCCAGAAGTATCCTACTCGCAAATTTTTTTGCGCTGTAACATAACCAGATTGATTCCCCCCACATGCGCCTGAATGGCAGTCAATCAGGACTTTTTCGGCCTCCTCAAGGGTGAGGCACCTCCACAGAATGGTATCGATACCACGATGGTAAAGAGTATCACCGACGATCACATAGTCCTTTGCTTAGTATCGAATACGTCGTTGTTCGGAGCGTGAGGTATTAGACCTGTATGTTTGCGTCTGGAGATAAATGATTATATCTCCATACCACAAATCTCTTGAAGATATCATAAACAAATTTTCATCCACGATTGCTTCTTCAGATGTTGCATCGTTGGACGATGATGGGAGATCGCATAGCAACTCTGCAAATACCAGGGCTTTCTTTGATTTGGATCTTTTAAATTCCAAATCAAACTCTTGGAGAATCGCTATCCATTTCAAATACTTGCCCCCCAGCAACTGTCGCACAATATATAAGTCATGGGGTTGCAATCTGACAAAATGGTAGTTTTCCTAAAGAGGACGTAGTGTCGAATCTATGTATTGCTTGAACAGCTGTGAGGGCTAGCTTTTCAACGTAGGAGTATTTCATTTCCGTATAATTTAAGTTTCGGCTTAAATAATATATACAATGTTCAATTCCATTGTCTTCTTGAACTAAGACCATTGTTGTGGTCGTATCTGCTGTAGCTAGATACATGTTAAAGTCTTTTTGATAATCGAGAGCATACATTAATGACGCTTGTATTAGAGATTTCCTTAAAGCGTCAAAGGAGGCTTGCGCAACCTAGTCCCAAACGAAGGGTACATCCCTTTTCAACAGACGGGTATAACCTTTAGCTAGTTCACCGTAGTTTGGAATGAACCTCCTGAGGAAATTTGCTTTCCCTTGAGGTTTCTGAATCTGAAGTAGGCTTGAAGGTGGAGGCAAATTGATGATTGCCTGAACCTTACAAGGGTCAAGATGAATTCCATCCTTTGAGACAACGAAGCCAAGTAAATGACCAGAACTGACACAAAACACACATTTGTGTGGATTGAGTCTTATCTTGTAGTGCCGGCAACTAGAAATATTGCTCTCAAATGGCGCAGATGATCGGTCCGCTTTCGCGAATGAGCTGGGAGATCGTCGAGGTAAGGTTTAACGATGTTTTTGATGTCATGGAAAGCATAGTTCATTGCTCTCTGAAAAGTCTCCCCTGCGTTCTTCAAACCAAAGGGTAGCTTGCGATATGTGAATGTGCCCACGGACAAATGAATGCAGTCTTTCACTGGTCCTGTGGGCAGATATTTATTTGATTATACCCGGAAAATCCATCCATGAATGAAAAGATTTTGCAACCGGTGCATTCATCAATAATCTGGTCGATAAAGGGTGTAGGGTAGTTTTCTTTTGGACAAGCTTGATTTACATCCCTGTAATCAACGCACATTGTAATCGTTCCTTGTTTTTTCATAACAGGAACAATATTCGATACCCAATTGATTAGAGGAATGGGGTAAATGAAACCAGCATGGAGGAGTTTCTCGACTTCCGCCTTGATGGCAACAGCTTTCTTGGGGTCCACCTGCCTTAGCCGTTGTCGTACTGGTTTGACATCTGGATACATCTTAATCTCGTGTTCAACTATGCTCGAGTCTATACCTAGAATTTCATCGTATGACCAAGCAAAGACATCTCTAAACTCGCGAAAGGGAGTGCTATATATTTCCAGTTCGGAAGAAGAACAAGATTTGCCAACATGAATGTTCTCTACAACATCTGTTTTGGTCGAGATGCTTATGGAAATAGTCTCTTCGATATTGGATAGGTTTCTTTCGGAATCCACTGTATTTACAGTATTCCTCAGAAAGTCAAATACTGAAGGATGTTGTAGGTCACCGGAATTATCTTCTTTACAAGTTGGAAGATGGGAATGATGGTGGTGATCTTCCCATGGTGCCCCATCGATCATCATTGATTGAATGATTCCTTCATCTGTAAGGTGTACTTGTGACCAAGGATCTGAAGGGGTGCCATATTCCTTAGACCTATCTATCCAAACGCTTGACGAGCGTTGATGCTAGTTTGCCTTCCATGTTGAGAACATTGATTGCTATAATATTTCCAGCGGGGTTAGAGGCAAAACCTACAAATGATCCATTTTAACATCATTTTCTGATATCTTTTGAATGGAAGATATCATATTGCAGGTTCCTACATTAGCCACTTCCATCAAATTGGTAGGAGGCGGTAGGGTAAAGGTTCCCATTAACGTAGGGTCTTTTAGTAGGCCTACTCCGATATTATGAAGCATGTTAGGGATTCTGTGGATCATTGGAATGCTTCCCGTAACTTGCGAACTATTGGGGAGACAAGTTTGTTGGTCGATGATTGTAATTCCTCCTTGGGAAGGAAATGCAATTTTCCTAAAGTAGGTCGACACAACAGCTGCCATGGCATATATCCAGGGTCTTCCCAATAGGATGTTGTAATCAAGATTTCCGTCGATGACTTCAACATCGATTTCTACTATTTTTCCCCCCAGTTCGACTTGCAAGTTACTTAGTATCCCATACGGGGTGTCAGTTCGTCCATAAAATGCTTTTAATGTTGTTGACGATCACGACAAAGATGGAGACCCCAGAGTTTTCTAACAACTCATCGACATGATACATGTGGATGCCCCCTCATCAATAATTGTTCTATGAACATTTTTGTTGAGGGATTTCACTTGAATGAGGAAAGCTAGTTGAGATGGTAACTGAGGGTCGTATCCTTTATGATTAAAAGAAACAAGATTAGAATCCGTTGGGTCAATCCCACCTATTCCTGATAATAAAGCTTGCTTTTGGGAGGGGCAATTTTGCAGCACTTCAAGAGTCGACATCGCGGATGGCGATTGGGCTAAATCCTCCACTATATTATAGTGTTGTGCTACTCGGGCACGAGGATTAAACATCGATTTGTGTACTACTCCCTTTGGCGGTTTTATTGTTAATTCAGAAATGATGGGTGGCACAACTTCTGTTGAAGTCGTTGTTGAACTACTAGGTTGTTCATTGTCCTTGTTGTTCAATATCTGTGGATTCCCGTAATCTTTACTCCTTGTCGTTATAAGAGTGTCATTCAATTGCTTCGAGACTGACAACATTAGCACTTGAGACGGGGAAGCATTTTTGTTAGCAACCATATTCGTTCCTGGGTTCGGAAACGGATCAGTCAATACAGCCGAGGTTTTTGAACTTTTGAAAGATTTTCTAAGTTCTTCTTTAAATGGATAGTCCCATGTCCAATGATCCTCGTCACATATATGACATGGAGTTTTGGGTTTCACATTCCTAGAAGGGTTTGTAGAAGGTTTCCTAGGAGATGAGTCTCCCTGGCTTTTCTTCTTCCCTTGTATTTTCTTCTTGCCTCCTGGTTGCTTGGTTTCTTTGCCTTTGTCTGTTGACACAACATTTACTTCCGAGGCTAGAAGTTCTTCATTTGCATCTTGACTCAAAACCGTGCAGGCCTTTTTGGATGTGGCCTTTGCGGTTTTAGTGCTTGTCCTGCATATCACACCATCGCCAACATGAGAGTCCTTGTTTGATTTGGGAGGTGGAGGGACGGAGAATTCTGGCCTAGGAGCATTAGGGATTTTATCGTAGAGTGTGCCAGACTGAGTATAGATCAATTCTAGATATTGTGCATGAGCAATGACTTGCTCTTCAGTGACGACTCCCCCCTTTGCCACATCTTCTGTAATAGCGGGTAACAGTGACTTAATAAACCATTCAGCCAATAGCTGATTAGGAACATATGTTTTTACCATTCTGCGACACGCCGCACTCATGAATATGACGGTATGTGGTGGTATCGTTAGTTTGAAATTGGTAAGCAGCTCAGTTCCTATTTCGTACCTGATAGGTAATTGAAAATGGGTTAAAAAGGTTGTGGCTAGGGTACTAAAGTTATCAAATGAAGCTCTAGGCAGTTTGATATACCACTTTGCTGCCGGACCAGTTAACGTTCGCTGAAAGAGGCGAAGCCAAATTGAATCATCATTGAGAGTGTTTGACGAACACCATAGATGAAAGGTCATCACATGATTCGATGGGTCTTCGCCTAGATTTCCATTGAATTTAGGAATATTCAACGGAAGTTTATGTGGGATCGCCGGCCACCAAGGGGCGTAGGCAATTGGATCGTTCGTTAGTTGACTTAGATCTGGTAACTCTAGAGTTTCCACGAAGGGAAACTGTTGATTTAGGCTTGGTTGAGCATACCCAGGATAAGACAGAATTGTTTGAGCAGTCGGTCTTTGCATACCAGCATAATGCATTTGATGTTGGTAACTTTGGTAAGGTTGATGGGCATAACCATTATGATATGGTTGATACTGCTGCCCATTACTCGCAAAGACTTGTTGCTCATATCCTTGGTAAGCTTGCTGGAATTTCAGTTGTTGGTATTGCACCAACCATGGTTGTGAAGCAATGGACTGTTGTCCAACACTAACTGTTTGACCAAGATTTGGTTGGGGTTCCCCATTTGAACCTGTGCCATTCCACTAGTGGGTGATTGTGGTTGTGTCAGAGGTACAAGAGATTGTTGTATCGCCACCTGTGAAACTTGAAGTTGGCATATAATTGGTGATGCTTGTACTTGCGATACAACCACAATAGCCAGTGTAGTGGGAATGTTTGTCATGGGTGAACTTTGCTGTATTGAGCATACAACTCTTGGTTGTTGAGATAGGACTGGTACCCAACCGCTAGTTGTGATTCCAGCATAACCCAAATTTTGTTGCGAACTCACGCATGGTTGTCCTTCTAGGGAAGACAATGAAAGGGTATATGGCCCTCCATACGATGGTAATCCAGTGCTCAAAGGAATAATTTTCCTTTGGGGACCAGTTTGCCAAATTGACCTTGTGATGGATCAATTTGTCGAGACTCAACGTAAGAGATTCCAGATATAATTCCAGACGAACAAACGGGAACAATCCATACTGTCAAAATAGTCCCAGGATGGACTCCATCAAGTGATTGAAAACTGGTTGGGACAGATGGCACGCTAGCAAACATTGTCGGAATAGCAGAAGGGGTTTTTGCTATTGCTGTGTTGAGTGACACAGTCCTTGATGTTGACAGTTGTTCAGACATGTTAAGTCTATCCAAAAGATTACTCAGCGATTCTTCAGGAACTTTCGAGGGTGGGTGAATATTTTCTGAGGAAGAAGGATATAGGGCAATCCCAGCTCCAAGTTGCGTTGGAGTGCTAGATGGAGGATCTTCCACAATCTCTTCTATGGCAATCAATCCAGGGGGAAGAGGTAGATCGTAAGGTCCATAAAATATTTCTGGTGCCAAAGAAGATGTAAGTCCTACAGTAGCAGACGGTTGGGGAGTAACACCTTCTGGATTAGTTGTAGATGGAACCGGTTCAGGAATAGAAGTGTTAACCGTCACACTAGGATCAGTTGTAATGTCATGTTGCTGTTGCGGAATTTCTTCTGTAGAGGCAGGGATTCCAGAAATGTTCAGAGTAACCGAAGTCTCTGAGGATGTTGAAGTGCTTGCTCCAACCAACCTAGGGGACTTTGACCTGGTTAAACGAGTTCGCTTCGTCCGGAATGGCTTCGCTTCCGGAGTCAACGATGGTTGACTCGTAAGTCTCCGCGAACAACGGGGTTTTGATTGAATTTCTTCCACGATTGCGGATTACTTGATCAACTCAAAATAAAAAGGGAAAATGTTTTTTGAATTAAATGAAATTTAGATGCTTTGACACAACTTGTTTTTTCAATTTTAAAGAGTCGAGAAAAAACAAAAGATGACTCTAGTCGCCTTCAATTTTTATTGAGCTTGAAGTGACAAGCGCTTAGAGGACCTTTTCCGTTAAGGAGTCTGAAAAGGAGCAAAATGGACTTCTCTGGAGATCTAGGCAGAGAGGATTACCAAACCAATCGTAAAACTGCAGAATACTTTTTACAGAGGTCTTCCCGAATGCCTGTGTCGGTGCATTACAATCGATAGGGCAGCAGACACGGCTTCCTAAGGATAAAGGATGCAGCCTATAGTGGTCTCCCAATATATACGCGATGGTACATGGGAGCACAAGTCTGTACTGGCACTTATCGTCTCAGAGTGGAGGAATCACCCAACCAGCACTGAAAGCAACAGTTACCAGGCTTTACGACACCAGAAAACGTCTCTAGCCTAGACCTCTAGATGTTGTGTTAAGTTCCAAAGCGTTGTTAGATTCATTGAGATTTATTTTAAGTTGATCTTGCTCAGCAGTTTTCCTTTCAGGTTCACCACGTGATGTATGTATAATTCCTAAATGCAGTCTAAGATGATAAATAAATGTTTTATCTTCTTTCGGCAATGAAAATCCTAGCTACTAAGGGGAAGAAAGTCAAGAATCTTTTCTTCACAGAGCACAGAGCACACGCTAATGTGCACAATCCTAAATCAAGCCAAGCATTCAAGATGCAAATGTACATGCATGTATTGGTTTTCAGTTCCCTTAATGTGTAAATGACACTAAGAAAACTATGTGCAAAACTGAAATACTTTTAAAGTGACTGTACTCAACAAAATTCTATTTCAAAACGAAGTGAAAACGAGAGAGACACTTTGCGATTTTGAAATGGAAATTGCTTTTCGACACTTTAAAACTAGTAAATGAAATCTTATGCAATGATAACCATATAATAAACTATCTAAAACAATGGGATTGCTTTCTAAAACTGAAAATGACAGCTATGAAACTTTCAGGTCTAGAGACGACAGTTTGACTATGTTATTTTTGCAAAAGAGAACTAGAACGACGCACAATACATAATAAACGTTTATAGTTATTTGCGCTAAAGAGACAGAATAATGCAAGAGAAGGGAGTATTCACAGAAGCACACTGATTACAGATAGCAAAAACTATTGAATAAGACTGAAAACAATGAGAAAAATCCACAATCGGAGGGTAAAATCAGTTCTGCCTGACCATCGCACCTGTTACATAGTGAACTCAGTATGCAGCGCAGTTACTCCATTCGGGAAGTGCGATGCACACAGGCTGCCTTGAAGGCAGGGTGCGATGGTTACAGTGCGAGACTCTGAACGAGACTTCACTCACAGTTTGCAGTTTAGTTCAGGTGTTTAAGCTGAATAAGTACTGATCAATGTATGTAAAAACACAGTGGGGATTTTAGAGGTTACTGAAGCCACTACTTAGGGCAATCAGATTGCTTGCAGATCTATTGTTTAATTTATAAACAAAACTCAGAGATTGACTGAAGCAGCATTGATCTACTTTGTATTTGTATGACAAATGCAGTTCGAAGGCTAGCTGGCTTGACTTCAGGCTCCGTCTGTATGTTTATAAAAGAAACAAGGATAGATAGGCTAACAAGTAATCTAGTCGGTCCCCAGCAGAGTCACCATTTTGTTATACAGGAATAGTGTCCATACGGATGCTACTATTCCCACTAAGATGTGTGGCTATCTTAGAAACAACCAAACAAATTCTACTGTTGATTCCTTTTATGAAAATAGATGAGAGGAGAACCAAGAGGGCCAACCTGAATCTTGCGCTCGATTCCCTCTCCTTCTTGATAGAGTTTTGCTGCTTGCTTTTTGTCTGCTCAGCTTCAAAAGGGACCTGTAGAATCACAGCAACATACTACTATGCAAGAAACAAGGATCTAAATTCACAAATAATGTAGGATCAAATTTACATTAACCATATATAAGCATATATAAACAAGTACACCAGGATATGGAAGGAAACAAGAATAGCTTTATTCAGAGAAAAGTAGCAAGAGGATTACAACCATGAGCAGCTCTGACCCAGCATCATCCCCCAGCTAAGAAGCCCTTCTTTCACCTCAAGCAAAGTAAAATCACCCAACACTGTGAATGTACACAATAATACTGACAGCACTTCTCTATAGATTACAAAATTCCAGCCTCCGGATCTCTGTGATGAGGGATCCATATATAGATGATTACAGAGAGTTGAGTCATCTTTTGGGATCTTCATTAGTGTCTTCTCTCTGATAGTTCCTGCTTCCACTTAGAGAATGCAGATCTCTTACTCATCCCTGGTCAAAAATGCAGTGGCAAGTGTCAGAGGGGAAGCTTCTGGAAGATTCCATGATTTTCCACCTCGCATTTTGGTCCCTGCCATTTGTCCATTCCCGACCATCACACCCTACAAAGGAGCAAAACAGTATGCATCGCACCTTGTACATTGGGCAGGTGATACGCATCGCACCTCCTGCATGGAGCTTTTAGTATGGTCCAGTTTTAACCATTTGTGAGCAGTTTTCAGTGGAGAACTTATGGGAGATGATGTAATTAGTTGACCTTGTTCCTTTAGGTAGTGAAGCAACCCTTTTAGGGACTTAAGAGTCCTCAGTTTATGGACATTTGTGATTGGGGTTGAAGTGCCCAAAAATGTTTATAACAGAGGGCGCGACCTCCATGATAGTCATCGTATAAATATATGCGATGGAGCTGCCATTTGAGCATCGAACCATCGATCTTCAATCATCCAAACAGAGGTGCGAGGAGGTGAAAAGGCCGCAGCGAAGGTGCAGGTCATGCACCCGCTCGCCGGGCAGTGTATACGGTTTCACAAAGGTTGGGAGAGTGGTTGAAGGTGCAGGTGGAGTGCGTTCTAAGGTGCCCGCCCACCGAACGCTTGAACGTAGTTTGGTTGTATTTCGAGTGAAGGGTCATGCATGGGTGCACCCGCCTGTCTTGGCAAAGAACTTGTGTTGTATGTTGTTGGGTTGTTGTGTGAGACCACTATGCGGTCTTGCACGGGTGGGTGCCCGACTCGGTTATAACGCTAGTCGAGTTATATTCCTCGTCACTTGTAAAATTATTCTCTCATATAATAAAATATTTACTTGCATATGAATGTGTTCATGCTGTTGTTCTATATTGTTATGATATTAATGGATTCCGCACATTAATATGGTATTCATGTATAAAGATGAATGCTAAGGCATAGTTCGTAAAATAAGATGACAATGATGAATATTAATTACTTAGGTGGTGCCGCACCTAGCCAATTTAACGAAAAAAGAATTGGGGGCGTGACAGGTGGTATCAAAGCAGGTTCACGAGGAGTGAAGCCATTGCTTGATGAACGTAGAGAACAAACATGTATGCAGGGAAAAGTTATGGAGAAATCATGGATGAACAGTCTGGGTTTCGTGGACTTGATGGTTCATGGCAAGACCATTCAAGCTCTGGTGGACATGGGGGCCACTCATAACTTCATGATGACACGGTTGGAAAAAGAGATTGGACTGATGATCTTCCCATCAAATGTGGAAGTCAAGGCAGTGAACTCTAGAGCTAAAATGATGGGTTTGGCACACGAAGTGCTTGTGCAGATAAAAGAATGGAAGGGTCAGTTGGACTTCACAGTGATGGAGATGAACGACTTCGATATGATACTCGAACAAGATTTCTTGAAGGGCAACAAGGCTATTGTTGTCCCCTTCTGTGATGAGGTGGTGCAGGTTGGACAGTCACAAACTTGGACTTTGTCCACTCATAGGCAAAGGAGGGAAGTCAAGGTGCAACATGTTTCTGCACTAAGTTTGGAGAAGGCTATGAAGGAGTCAGATATGGAGAAATATGCGGTGATGTTCAAGGGAGTCGAAGGTGATGGAGTGGAGACGCCTGTTCTAGCTGAGATTTCTAAGGTGCTGACCAAATATGCAGATTTGATGCCTCATGAGCTACCGAAGAAAATTCCACCTAGGCATGCAGTGGACCATAGCATTGATCTTGAGCCAGGAAAGCAACCCTCGGCTAAAGCACCCTATCGGTTGTCAGGACTTGAGTTGGAAGAATTGAAATGACAACTAAAGGAGTTAGCTGATGTAGGTTTCAGCAGACCTTCAAGGTCCCCTTATGGAGCTCCAGTATTGTTCTACCGAAAGAAGGATTTGAATGAGCTACGGATGTGCTGTGATTACCATGCATTGAAAAAATTGATAGTAAGGAATAGGTATCCTTTGCCATTGGCTGCTGATTGCTTTGACAAGCTTGCGAAAACCTGAGTGTTTTCCAAGCTGGACTTGAGGCATGGGTATTATCAGGTGCGGATAGCCAAAGGAGATGAGAAGAAGGCCGCGATAGTAGCAAGGTATGGTAGCTTTAAGTTCCTTGTTATGCCATTCGGGTTGTGCAATTCTCCTGCTACGTTTTGCACTTTGATGAATGATGTCCTACGACCATACTTGGATTCATTCGTAGTAGTGTACTTGGATGATATAGTGATGTACAGTGACAACATGGAGGATCATAAGAAGAACTTGGCGATGGTGTTCAAGGCACTGAGGGCAAATCAATTGTTCTTGAAGAAGTCTAAGTGTGTGTTCACTCAGACCGAGATTCCATTCCTTGGGCATATGTTTGGACAAGGGTACATACGGATGGAGCCGAGCAGAGTGAAGGTGATCGAGGACTGGGTTGAACCAAAGAATGTCCATGAGATGATGGTGTTTTTGGGCATGACCAACTACCAGCGAAAGTTTGTAGAGGGGTACTCCAAGGTAACATCATCACTGATATACCTATTGAAGAAAGAAAAGAGGTGGAACTGGACAGATAAATGTCAGAAGGCATTTGATGAATTGAAGAAGAGGATGGTTACAGCACCGATACTGACATTGCCTAACTTCGAGAGACTGTTTGAGGTACACGCTGATGCTTCGGATTTTTCCATAGGAGGGGTTATTATGCAGGATGGGCATCCGGTGGCGTATGAGAGTTGGAAGTTGCAGGATAGAGAAAGAAGGTATCCAGTTCATGAGAAGGAGATGATTGCAATCATTCACATTCTTCATGTGTGGAGGCATTACCTTATTGGGAAGCCATTTGTTGTCAAGACTGACAATGTTGCAGCAAGTTATTTTGCATCACAACCAAAGCTTTCTGCGAAGCAAGCTCATTGGCAGGACTTCTTCGCATAATTCGACATGACTATTGAGTATGGACCGGGAAGGCATAATGTGGTAGCAGATGCCCTTAGTAGGAAGGGACAACTTGCAGCATTAGAAGGTGAAGACCGGGTAGCAAGGAGTAGGAGTCAAATTCAGATGTCAGAAGAGATGTAGAATAAGCTCAAGGAAAGTGTTGAAACAATACTTTGGCGCAGAATATAGTGAAGCAGATAAAGGAGGGGAAGACATGAAAGTTCTTTCTACGGGACGGGTTCTTGTTCTTTGGAAACTGACTCTATGTTCCAAAGTCATCTGGACTCAGGAGGCACCTTTTTAAGGAGTACCATGACTCACAGTAGGCTCACCACCTAGGGAAACATCATTCTTTGGCATTGTTGGAGAGAGGATTCTTTTGGGAGAATATGCGAGACAATGTGGAGGAGTATGTACATACGTGCATCATTTGTCAGCAGGACAAATCAGATAATCAGAGGCAAGTAGGATTGTTGCAGCCTTTATCGATTCCTGACAGGCCATGGATGAGTGTCTTGATGGACTTCATTTCTCAGTTGCCACAAGTTTAGGGGTATAATGGGATTATGGTCATGGTTGACCATATTTCCAAGTATGTTGTCTTTGTTCCAACAAAGATGCCTTGTGGAGCTGAGTGGACTGCGGAGTTGTTCTTTAAGAACATAGTGAAGTATTGGGGGATGCCATTAAGCACCGTGTCGGATAGAGATCCATGTTTTACAGGCAGATTTTGGACCACATTGTTCAAGTTAGTCGGGACATAATAGTTGATGAGTTCGAGTTACCATCCATAGACAAATGGACAGACCGAGAGGATCAACGCTTTGTTGGAGGATTATTGAGACATTATGTGATGGCTGATCAGAAAAATTGGCCTGAACTCTTGGATATTGCTCAGTTCAACTACAATATTCAAAAGAGTTCTGCAATGGGGTATAGTCCATTTGAGCTGGTGAATGGATAGATGCCAGTTGCACCACATACCGTAGTGACAGGAGATTTTTTGAGGAGTCCTCATGCGAACAAGTTCATGAAGGCTTGGGATGAGACCTTGGAGTTGGCATGGTTGCGCTTGCATGAAGCTACAAGGAGAATGAAGAAATGGGATGATCAAGGAAGACAGGATGTGCACTTCAGTGTGGGAGATATGGTGTTTCTCAGGATTACCGGAGAGCAATTTCAGCTAGCTAAGGGGACTGCGAGAAAACTGACACGGAAGTATGAGGGACCATTCTGAGTGAAGAAGAGAGTGGGGGAAGTTGCTTATGAGCTTGAGATTTCGCACCATATGCACATGAAGCATCCCATTTTTCACATGATTCAATTGAAGAGATGCAGACTTAATGTTGATCATCCAGAGA
Source organism: Pinus taeda (assembly GCA_000404065.3). Lineage (NCBI taxonomy): Eukaryota > Viridiplantae > Streptophyta > Pinopsida > Pinales > Pinaceae > Pinus > Pinus taeda. The sequence goes on from APFE030939882.1 coordinate 16,674, forward strand.
GAGTTGAACCACCGATAGGACCAGCCAGGATTCTTGACAAGCCAAGAGTGGAGTTGGATAAGATTTTGAGCTATAGAACTACAAGGATTGGTTGCCACATGAAACGGGAGTATCTTGTTAGATGGAAGAATGCACCGGAGGAGGAGAGCTGGGAATCAGAGGACTCGCTTTGGAGATGGAAGAAGAAGATTGAGAAGTATGAACGGAAGATACTGAGGCAGTTAGGATTGTCAAGGGCAGCAATGATTTCGAGTGGGGGAGGATGTAACGCCCTGTGGTTGGCGAGTCAACCGGGCACGCGCTCCACCCACTGTGCAAAGTGACTAAGTTATAAAACATGAGGCAACCAAGGGCATGGCAATTATGTGGATGAGTTGGAGCCTTGTGTGTTTATATGGTGAGTTAGGGAGCTCATCATGTTAGTTGACCGTGGACAAAACTAAAATGAAGGACAAGTTGGGTGGGTGGTCCCGCGCCATGGGCGGGCCTACCACACAAAAGACATTGGAGTATTTGCAAAGGCACGTGGTTGGTGAAGTATGGAGGGTCGGCCGAGGGCGTGACCTCCATGATAGTCATCGTATAAATATATGAGATGGAGCTGCCATTTGAGCATCGAACCATTGATCCTCAATCATCCTGTAAGGACCTGCGGTCCTTGACACAACCACCAGTGAGAGGTGTGACTCGTTTGGCAAAGGAGCGAGTTGGAAAACATAAGAGAAGGTAGCTATGACCAAAGTGCACGAGGAGACATAGGTATAATGCACATGAGAGGTGAAGCGAAGGTTTTTACAGCGTGGAGAGAATGTGAACTAACCCACAGCCCGACCCAACATACTATGGCGACTTGGGCATAGATTGCTAGCTGACCAGCAATAAACAAAGGTGAACAAGTATGGAGGGGCGTTCAAACACATGGAGGACGAGTTGGCTTAGGCAGTGCGACTCACCCTTCCACCCATATATATACAACAATGCATGGAGGCATTGGATCATCATTCGAACTCAAGCATCAACAAGTAATGTGAGTGAGGAGTGCACAATGACAAGGAAAAGTGTGAGTTAGAGGTGCAACCGAAGCAAGGGAGGCGCAGGTTGTAATGCACCCGTTCTTGGGGAGTCATACAAGGTAAAACATCGCACAATTTTTGGTTATTGGTTGAAGGCGCGGGTGAAGACATTGAATGTTGAAGGGGTGTCTCGGGTGGTTTGGGTGAGTGCTTGCCTGTCATGCAAGGCTAAACGCGGAGGTCGAAAAGGGGACTCAGTTGAGGTCGCTCACCCGCCATGTAGAAGTAAATGAACATGAATCGAGTGACTCAGGTGGGTCACCCGCCCATCGTGCAAGGTGAACGAAGTTCGGCTGAGGAGTGCGATTGGCGGTCCGTGTGAGGATGCTCCCACCCAACTTGGGCACACGTAAGTGTGGCCTTGATGTAAAATTGGATAAGTATGAAACTTGGTCTTTCCAAGTATACTTGTAAAGCTTTGTAAACATTATAATATATTGTATTCGGATAGACTCATTGTTCAGGGAGTTGCCCCTCCCTTTATACTGTGCAATTGTGTTCTCTTGTATAATTGCTAATGATAATGAATGTGTATGGGTGTTCATTGGTATAAAGGAAACATAATAATTACTTGGTTGAGAAACAAAAACTAAGTAGGACAAGTGGTTAGGCGTAGTCCATGAACATAAGTATTGGTGAAAATAAAGTGTTCAGTGGTGCTGCACCTCGCTAAGATTAGTTGAAAGACTACCATCACTCCGGCGTCATGACAGTTGGTATCAGAGCTAGTCTGAAGACTTAGAGAAGTCTTGCAGGAAGCTGGGTGAAGCAAGTGTGTAGGCACTTGACAGTTTATGACAGTGGAAGTAGGTACTTGTAGGTGAAGGAAGCTGGTTTCACATACAAGTGGAACAAGAGTTGGTTCATGGTTGCAGGGAACTTGGTGAAGCTGGTGGATGATCTATACTAGATCACAAAGAAGGAAGCTAAATGATAAGGCATGGTAGGTTTGGAAGAATGCGAAGGGAAGCTCTTGCTTACCTTATACAGGTTGAAGCAGATGAAAGAAGAGAATCCCTGGATTCGAAAGGAACTTGAAGTGTTGGAAAAGAATGTTGAAGATGAACTTCTTCAACTTGGTTGGACAATGGAGCAAGATGAAGTTGCAGATTGTGCTAACAAGGAAGAGGAAGCCATGATGATTGAGGATGTTGCAGATATGACAATGATGGAGGATGAACTTGAGATTGATCAAGTTGGGCCAGGATCATGTAGTTTGCAGACATGGATGGATGAGGATACTCACATGGAGGAGCCTCATGATGATGATAGTACTATTGATACTTGTGTTTCATTTGAGCTTTTGGGAGATGAACCATATGTAGGGAAGAGCAAAGCCAGTTTGCCGATGCAAGGGAGCATCCACCATGGATGTCTATGATGAGAACTTGTATGGAGAAGCAAGGATTGTTGACTGTGGCAGGACATGTTGGGGTTGTTTGTGACCTTATGATAGAAGGTACAAAGGCCCGTGACAAGGGAGGAACATGATGATCATTGCGGGAGGATTGGGTTATGCTTTAGCCACACGGAGAATTGGCTAAGTGCCCGGCATGACTCATGGACAGATTGAAGGAGGGCACACACTTGAGGTATAATGATACTTGGGTGGACTTCTCATGGCCGAGACTAAGAGCAAGTCTTGGTGGAACCTTTAGTGGGGGAGCTATGATGGAAGGGACTCGTGATGATGATATGGTTGGGTGACTGAGTTCACTAGACTGAAGATTGCAGACTTGGATGAGGATGACTGATTGTTTTGATGGGTCTACTTAGTTGGACTACATGGGAAACTTCGTCATGGACATCAGGTTGGAGACATGGAGCTTGGCAGTATTATACGAGGACATTGTGCGAGAGCACTTGTAGAGGTGTCACTATGGGCATCCAATGAGGAGTGCCAAGGCAGGGATGTTGTGCAGGTGGATTTGCTGGAGACATGGAGACTTATTATTTATGAGCTGATGGAGAGGTTGTGCACTATTGTACAACAAGGCCATGGACTTGGATGGAGTTGTGAGCAGAATATGGAGCATTCCTACTACATGGAAAGCTGAGGCATCTTACAGAGACCTTTGGGTGGAGACTTGTATGCTTGCTAGAGTGTTGGTTGGAAATGACTCATGGAGCTCATGATGACTTGAGGTTGTAACTTTGGGAGACTTCATATATGGTGGACTTAGAGGATTTGATGCATTGAGGAGCTAAGGTCAGAGACTTTGATGCAGGATGGGGTGCATACTTTTGAGTACATGTATGGGAATGGCTTGAAAGAGTGACTTGATGTGGGGGATCGATATGAGACACTTTGGAGTGATGGAGTTACAACGATGATGATGCCTTGGTAGCAACACTTGGGCATGGGTTGAGCTGAGACTTGACCACTTTTTGACACATGAGAGCTGATTGATCTATGATCATGGGCAACACATGGATAGATGAGACAGATGTATACTTGTTTCTATGACAGACTTGAGGGATGGCACGTATAGATATGATGGAGGTAGCTTCACGAAATTGGATGTGGCACATCGAGAGTTGGAGTTCGATGAAATGATCTCTTCACTTTGAGGAGATGGATGTTTTGTAGATGGATGATGTTGGGATAGATGCCACTGATTTCATGCACCACATTGACACCAAACATCATGGACAACATGTTGCAGATGAGATGAGGGCTACTTCATGGACCTGAGCATGGCTTACACTTATGGAGATGGATTCTTGATCGAGTTGAGGATGTGATGGGATGTTCTGAGAAATGATTGATGGTGGCATGAGGATGTGCATTCTCATGGTTTGAGCATGACAGTTGGACTGATCACCCAACTAGTTCAAACATGGGGTAGCGAAGTGTACAAGAGATGTGTTAGCATTGTGTTGGAGTATCATGGTAGCAGTTCACACGAGGAAGACACATGATGAGGATGACATGAGATGTTGCAGAAAGCATGCTGCTCCACGATGGGGAGAAGCATGTGGAGATTGTGGCAGGGTGGTTGATGATCATGGATTGAGATAATTTCCGATGTATGACATACCAATGGGGTGTATACCTTAGTATGGTGATCTTGGTGACAATTGGTTGTCGGGATGAGATATTGTCGAGGACGACAATGATTTCAAGTGGGGGAGGATGCAAGGACCTGCGGTCCTTGACACAACTGTCGGTGAGAGGTGAGACTCGTTTGGCAAAGGAGCGAGTTGGAAAACATAAGCGAAGGCAACTAGGAACAAAGTGCACAAGGAGACACAGGTATAATGTGCATGAGAGGTGAAGTGAAGGTGTTTATAGCATGAATAGAATGTGAAGTAACCCACGGGCTGACCCAACATACTATGGCGAATTGGGCATAGATTGTTGGTCGACCAACAATAAACAAAGGCGAACGAGTATGGAGGAGCGTTCAAACACATGGAGGACGAGTCGGCTTGGGCAGTGCAACTCACCCTTCCACCCATATATATACAATGATGTGTGGAGGCATTAGATCATCATTCGAACTCAAGCATTCAACAAGTAATGTGAGTGAGGAGCGCACGATGACAAGGAAAAGTGTGAGTTAGAGGTGCAGTCGTAGCAAGGGAGGCACATGCTGTAATGTGCCTGTTCTTGGGTAGGCATACACGGTAAAACATGGCACAGGTTTAGGTTATCGGTTGAAGGTGCGGGTGAAGGCACTGAACATTGAACAAGTGTTTCGGGTGGCTCGGGTGAGCTCCCGCCCATTGTGCAAGGCTAAACGCAGAGGTGGAAAAGGGGACTCGGGTGAGGTCACCCGCTCACCGTGTAGAAGTAAACAAAGGTGACTTGGGTGACTCGGGTGGGTCACCCACCCATCGTCCAAGGTGAACGAAGGTTGGTTGAGGAGTGCGGTTGGTGGTCTGTGTGAGGACGCGCCTGCCCAACTCGGGCAAGGAACTTGGTTGGCACACGAAGGTGTGGCCTTGATGTAAAATTGGCTAAGTATGAAACTTGGTGTTTCCAAGTATACTTGTAAAGCTTTGTAAACATTATAATATATTGTATTCAGGCAGACTCATTGTTCAGGGAGTTGCCCCTCCCTTTATACTATGCAATAGTGTTCTCTTGTATAATTGTTGATGATAATGAATGTGTATGGGTGTTCATTGGTATAAAAGAAACATAATAATTACTTGGTTGAGAAACACAAACTAAGTAGGACAAGTGGTTAGGCGTAGTCCATGAACATAAGTATTGGTGAAAAGAAAGTGTTCGGTGGTGTCGCACCTCGCCAAGAGTGGTTGAAAGACTATCGTTACTCCGACGTCATGACACATCCAAACGGAGGTGCGAGGAGGTGAAAAGGCCGCAGCGAAGGTGCAGGTCATGCGCCCGCTTGCCGAGCAGTGTATACGGTTGCACGAAGGTTGGGAGAGCGGTTGAAGGTGTGGGTGGAGGGCGTTCTAAGGCGCTCGCCCGTCGAACTCTTGAACAAAGTTTGGTTGTATTTCGGGTGAAGGGTCGTGCACAGGTGCGCCCGCCCGTCTTGGCAAAGAACTTGTGTTGTATGTTTTTGGGTTGTTGGGTGAGACCACCGTGTGGTCTTGCACGGGTGGGCGCCCGACTCGGTTATAACACCAATCGAGTTATACTCTCGGTCATTTGTAAAAATATTCTCTCATATAATAAAAGATTTACTTGCATATGAATGCGTTCATGCTGTTGTTCTATATTGTTATGATATTAATGGATTTCACACATTAATATGTTATTCATGTATAAATATGAATGTTAAGGCGTAGTTCGTAAAGTAAGATGACAATGGTGAATGCTAATTACTTAGGCGGTGCCGCATCTCGACCGTGCCACCACGATGGCCCGCCCCCCCACCCAATCGGCGGCTGGGTGATTCCAAGAATCGGCCGACCATCGGTTGTGGGGGGGGTGGCAGGGCTGTC
>APFE030939882.1:30073-40173 GCA_000404065.3 Pinus taeda
AAATATCGACTTTCTAATTTAAAAATGCAAAACAATAAAAATCTCACTACAAAAAAAATTAAAATTAAAATAAAAAAACAAGAAAATATGAAGAAAATGACCACTTCAAAAACTATCAAATTTAGAAAATAATTATTTACATTTCATACATTAGAAAATTTAAAGTCAAAAAATAGGTCTTCTAAAAAAAGGGTGTGATGCAGAATACCCACTTTTTTAAATCAACATGAAAATCACTACCATTCTAAAATGTAATGTACATAAAAAAAATTAAAGTGCCAAAAACTATGCTCTAAAAAAAACATGTGTGTTCTGCATCACCCCTTTTCAAAATCAGGTCATTTTTTTGCTATCTCTACGAAACGGGTAACAGTGTCAGTTCTCGTTTCAAAGTTTACACTGTTAAAATATGGTTGGATTATCGCCCTTATAGGGTTTCCCCTTGATATTTGACCTAAATCATAGTGTCTCTATTGTGCATGCTTTTCTTCCGTTGTTCTTTACTATTTCGTTACATTATTGATGTTATTGTGCTTTCTGTATAATTGTTGATGATGATATGATGTTACGATATTATGAAGTGAATGTAATGTAAACATGTTGAAAAAGTTTATAAATGCAATTATCTATGCCACACAACAATATAGCCCTAAAAATTTAACATAATAGTCATTATAATTTATAACCATTATTATATACAAAAAAATAATCATAAATAAATAATTTACAAAAATATATAATTATTTAAAATAAAACAAATTAAAATTTAATTATTAAAATAATAAAAAACAAATAAAAAATAAAATATAATGGAAATAAAATAAAATCAAAACAAATATAAAAATAAACGAAAAATAAAATCATAAAAAATGATATAATTAAAATAAATTATAAATTAAAATATATAGAGGAAATAAAACATAAACATAACTACCTACCTCATATGTTATGCAACCACAATGATAAATATTTCAATAAAATTGAAAAAATTCTATTACAATTTCTGATTACAAACACATTTCAATAAATTTGGAATTATGCAATGGATCTAGAATTTAGAACTTTAACTAGAATAAGTTTGAAAATCAATTAGTTTGGAAAAAATCCATTACAAGGACCTATTACAAACACGTTTAGTTAAATTTAGAATTATGCCATGGATCCAGAATTTAGGAATTTAACTAGATTAGTTTGAAAATCAGTTAGTCCACTACTTTGAATGCATCTTTTCACCAATTTTGTGATAAAATTACCACAAGTTATTTGATTTAATAATACATAGTTAGAAGAAGCTATGGATTAAAAATTGACGTAGACCATTTAGAATGCATTATCAATTAATTCTACATTATTTATTTTGTAAAATTTATATCTTCACTCCCCCGGATCTCGATGGAAATCATGATGACACCGACGTCCATGATAATCAAGTTAGTAGTACCTCTAGCCTAGAAACATAATCTGGCAACGCACACAACTAGTATATCATTGTGCCTCAAGAAGGGAGAGAGGGGGTGTTTTCAACTGTCAAGATCACTCCCCTCAAGCAGTTAATATGCATTAAGTGATGGCCTTCTCTACCATTAGAGAAATTTTGAGGTCTAAAATGGGCCTCAAAACCAAAATGTACAACCAAAATCAACTTTATGAGAACCAATAGGATTCAATGTGATGATGTTAACAATGAAGGATGATTCACCATTTTTGGAGTAAAAAAGTAAAAATATTAATAAATAAAAAAATAAAACAACTCCTTTTGAACTCGTATTTTAAACTTATCTCCTCACGAGTTTACTCAAATTTCGAGTAGGGGCACTCATTGGATGTGGAATTTAATTCATCATCCAAGGGGTACCCATGTAGCATAGTTTTGATGGACCCTGCTACATGAAAAATTAGAAATACATGAATAGTGTGATTTCAATCACATTTTTTCATGTATTTCTCATTTTTTGTGTACAGTAGGGTCCATTAAAAGTATGTAACATGAGTACTCCTTGGATGAATAATTAAATTCCACATCCAACGAGTGCTCCCACTCAAAACTTAAGTAAACCCGTAGTATGGTAGGTTGAAAAAGTAGTTTTTTTAATTTTCTTCCCCTCTAAAATTTGATGATGTAATCTTATCTTATTTTATTATTTCCAATATTATTTTTAAATATTCCATAGGAGACCCATTTTAGACCTTAAAATTTCTCTAATGTTTCCCTCCATGACTACTGTCTACAATTAAAACAATGTTGACTCTTACTTTTCAATTCAACTCTAGCTTTTCAGAGAGGGTGGTTTGTCAGCTATCTTAGACCTTTACATTTTGTGGGCTTACGTCCATGGTTTGAGAGCGAGGAAGGCCCAAAAAAGGAAGGGGTGGGTTAGGTCGAACTCCTCACCCTTCCTCGCATGGGAATGGAGATGAGAACTTTGATAGTGGAATTCCCCATTGTTTTTGAAGCATGGTTGCAGATGCTGAAGCCTATGAGTTTCGAGATAAGCAAGACATTAATGTGCATGTTGAGGGTCATGTGTTGGACTTGGAATATCACCTCCATAATTATAAGTTAGCATATAGTAAAATTTCTCGTTTGTAAGGCATGGAAATTCAGGGGGTAGATTCTCCATTGACGTTTATAATCAACTATTTCCCCTACTGCCCAGAAATCATAGATGTTCTTCATGCCATGCTTCCTAGTCCCTCTCCTTATCATTTCCTACCTCACAACAACTTGATTTCAAACAGGATGAGCGTTGGTCCTTCCCATGACTTAGGAAGAGGCCCCAATTTCCAAACCAATGAACCTGGGACCCATGAAAATGAATCCAAGAAATGACGGCTTAATTCCCTGCTTCCTCCAATCAACCAATATTTTTTGAGATTTCTTTTCTCAGTGACCTATACTTCTACAAGCCATGTCCTGTGGTTGAGGAGAATTCACTAGAACATCATGCAGGATAGGTCAACCTTTCAAGGCATTATGTCTGTTCATTTATTGATTCTTGTCACTTTTCCTCGTTGCTATATTCTCTTAGTGGTGGGGCCACCTATCTTGTGCTCGCTATTTCTCTATTTAGCGGCCAACCTCTCATGGTGGCATTATCAATCTGTCATGTTTTGGTGCATTTTGGAGAATTGTAAAGGTTGGGAGGTTTTCTGATTTCTCTACTCAGGTATCCAAATATAGAATGTATTAATCTAACTTGATGATTGGAATATAGGAGAATGCCTCTTCTCTAGTCTTTATCAAATATTTAGAGCCTTTGGTCGGTTATGTTAAGTATGTTTTTATTTCTTTCATATCTTCAACTAGTTATAGTTATTTTTAAGCAAACCATCAATTGTTTCTAGTGGTTCAAATCAGTAAAATCATGTTTTTATTCTTGTTTTTTGTACTAGGCCAACCTTAGATTATGTTGAAAGCATCTATGGCCTATATGTATGAATGACCAGTTAGTCTCTTTTGATAGTTTTCTTTGTGGCTCTCATTTTAGTTTCGATTCATGAAACTTTGATCACATGTGTCAATTGGACCCTTTGCGATCTCCTTAATCAATTTGAGCTAGATCAATCAAAACACATATAACAGAGAAGAAGAAATCATACACATGAAACACAAAAGAATAACTCGGGGAAAGCCTCAGCCTAAAACCCTAATATCTGTATTATCATACAAGTGGAAATATCTCAGAATTACACAAAGCTTTAGCTCACAAGCTATCCAGCTCTCAGTACTGTTATCACCCCAAGAAACTCTCCTAGGTTGTATCTCAGGGATGCTCCACAACATTACAAAATCAACAAAATGTTGGAAATGGATGAATGGAAGGAATGATGCATATTCAAGCCAGATAACCACTTCTACTATGCTTAACTCCAGACATGGGTGAACACCCCCAGACTACAAGGCTTTAGACCACCAATTACTCACAGTTTAAGAAATAGGTGAAGATGGAGAATACTGACCACACCGGCAAATGCACAAGACCATGTGATGGCCAGATGAAACCAGTAAAAAGGTCTGCAAATCTATTTCCTAATGCACAGATAGGATGACAACTCTCTGGCACTAAGTCAAAAGAAACCTGCATAACAAATTCAATAATACATACAAGATTCTAACACAGAGGTGGGATGACAGTCCCTCAAATGCTAAATATCAAGAGTACATGAAAAATGCATAACAGGCACAACCTAGAATAGAGAAGAAGTGGAAAGTGAGCAATTAATAGCAAAAGAAGCTTGTATTAGCTGAAAATGAAGACCAGACGCTGCAAGTATTAAAGTAGTTACAGTCTCCAGAAGTTGAACCTTACATCAGAACCAGAACCATCATGCCTCATCACATCTCTTTTCTGAGTATATGGAGTTTCATTACAAAATTTTCTGCTATCCTATACGTGGAGGGGTCATAATGGACCACCAACCACATTAACTCTCTGATATGGGTCTCTGCTACATTTTGCTTGATTTAATGAATTTGTTTGACATTCTTTGGTGTTTTGTTGTACTCCTCAAGCAGATGGAGTAAAATATGGATGAAATTCCATGCTTGATGAATGTTTTAACTGCTTGAGGCTTTTTACCTTTTCGTCCTTCGGCCATCCTTCTTTGAATGCAGTAGTTGTGGATTAACTGCATAAGGTACTGGTAGTTGATTTCCATTATCCTTCATGTGCACGGCATGAACAATGCGTTGACTACATCGCGGATCTACGAGCAGGCGGAGAATAGATATCAGCCATTGGAGCGTAGAGATAGATGGCAGAGATCTCTTGGAACGGAGTATTGGGTGGAAGTGGAGGCAAAACGATTGCGAGCTGTCAGATCTTTCAGATGGACAGTGGAGATCGACTTACAGGAGCTATCGGGAGAAAACATGAACAGACAATTGTGAGCCGATGGATCTCGGCCAAGTAGATCCAACGGCTACCGCGCAAAGGATATGCACGAGGATTAACGAGCGGGCAGGACAGATGGGCAGTAAGTGGTATTGCCCACACTTATTTTTGGAGGTGGGTGGTATTCGTACGCGAGGAAGCGATCGCAATAGGACAGCGACGCGTGGCTGATGGGATAGGAAGAAAACAGCTTTCCCCGCGGGTTAACACGCAGGTGATTCACGGGGTCGGGAGTAGCATATGACATCGGATCACGGAGCAGGGACGATCAGACGGCGGGGTTTAACGCACATGTATTTTGATTGATGTGATAGGGAAAGACTATGTGGAGTGCGCGATTATATGGATAAGGTCACGCTATGGAGTTTAAGTGCCCGGGGCTTAAGGAAAAGGGGCTTATGCCGAGCAGTTAAGGAAGCAGAGGTGGCAGGGTTAAGGGATGAAGAAAGATGACTAACCAAGAATCATTCTATGCACAATCAAGTGGCTTGAGCCCATCTCTGACCTTAAGAGATGATCTTTGTGTAGCAGAGCTAATACTGGCTCGTTCTGGGGATGAGATCCTCCCTGTGAGGTCTCAAGAACCTGCAAATCAATTCCTTTCCTATAGAAAACAAAATTAGCAAAAATCCCTAGTGTTCCATTGGGCATGGAGTCTACTAAACCTATACTAAGACTGATAAAATCAAATATTTACAATTTTAAGGCCCGAAAGACCTTAAAAAACATAAATTTTCAGAAAACGCCCATTGACTCGGCCATCAAAAACTGCTTCTTCCCCCATACTTTGCAGTATGAAGGTATTGTTCCCTTGGATTTGAGAAATGATAAAAGGCCCTGTCCAGAAAGCATCAAACTTCCCATGATTTCCTTTCTTTTCTTTTAGTGCATCCCATTTCACGACCAAGTCTCCAACCTAAAAATTATCTGATTTTTTCCTCTTGTCAAAATCTTCCTTGATCTTTTTCTGATGTGCTGCAACCTTTTCAACCAGATGTTCTCTGATTTGATGTACCTCTACTAAATCTATGATCCTCTTTGCCATGTCTTCTTCCTCATCCTGTTCTGGTTGCAGGAACTTTGCCACAGAGAGGGTGAGCTGAATTGGAAATACAACTTTTGTGCCATAAACCAGCTTGAATGGAGAATTCCCTGTGGATCTCTTAATGGTCACTCTGTCAACCCACAGTGCATACTTGAGCTTAGCATCCCAGTTCTTTTTGTTGTCATCCAACAGCTTCTTAATTATCCTTATTAAACTATTGTTGGAAGCTTCTGCTAGACCATTTCCTTGAGGGTAATATGAGGTGGAATGAACCAATTTAATACCCATTGAATTACACATTTCCACCAATTCTTTTGCCCTAAATGTTGCTTCATTATCTGTGATTAGTTTATGTGGGCAACCAAATCTGGTAAAGATATTTTCAATCAAAAACTTCAAGACCACACTATGATCATCCTTCCTGGTAGCGATTGCTTCAATCCACTTAGTGAAATAATCAGTGGCTACTAATATCCATCTGTGCTGGCCACTGGAATGTGGATTTATTTCACCAATGAAATCCAAGCCCCACTGCTAAAAAGGTCCTCTCGCATGTATTGCTTTTAAGGGCAGGGACTTCAACTGTTGTTTCCCTTCAAATATTTGGCACCTGTCACAAGATTTAACAAATGAAAATACATCAGAAAATAAGGAGGGCCAATAATATCCAACTCTGAGGATTTTGTGAGATGTAGTCTTCCAATAATGGTGCCCTAAACACATGCTGGAATGAAATTGCTGCATAGCTTCTACAACTTGTTCTTTGTCCAAACACCTCAAAATAATCCCAGATGGATCTCTCCAATAGAGAAAGTTTTCATTGATGCAATATTTAGCTACTCTAAGCTTAATAGTTTTGGCTTGACTTTGAGTAAAATTGGGAGGGATCTCTAGCTTTAGCAAGAATTTAACTATTGCAACATACCAATCACAAGAAGCTAGATTTTATGCTACTAACTTCTTTCTCTCTGTTTCAACTACTTCCTCTTCTTCTATTTGATCATTTTCTGAATTCGAGCACATGAGATTAATGTACAATGTTCTACAATTTTCTTCAGCTAACAGTCTGGCAAGACCCTGGCCTCTGACAAGTTTGGTGGGCTTCATTTCTATATTGAATTCAATCAACTTTGCAATCCATTTAGCCCTTCTTCTATTAGCATCAGGCTGTGCTAGGACATCTTTTATTGTAGCAGAGGGTACATATGCAATTATCTGTGAATGCAGAATATAAACTCTGAAAGATTTTAAATACTTTATAAGAGAATAAGCATGTTTTTCAATAATATCATACCTCAGCTCAACATCCCTTAAGGTTTTTCTGAAAAATTCCACTGGATGCTCTAAGCCTTCCTCATCTGCTTGCAATAAAACTGCTGCAAGGGTGTCTTCAGAGGCAAAAGAAAATACATGGAACTCCCTGCTGTAATCTAGACTAATTAAAGTAGGAGCCTCCATAATAGCTTTTTTAATGGAATCAAATGATTTTCTTGTTGCATCGATCCATTTGATCTCTGACCCCTTTTTCATCATGGAGGTAATATGCTTCACAAGTTCTACAAAATTTGGTATAAACCTCCTTACAAAGTTTATTTTGCCCAGAAAGGACTGGATATCCTTCTTTGATCTCGGGACAGACAAAGTCTGTATTGCCTTGACTCTTTCTGGGTCAACTCGGACACCTGCAGCAGAAACAATATTTCCTAACAACTTGCCTTCTTTTAAGGCAAATTGTGACTTTTTAGGATTGACTGAAATCTGTTATAGACATATTTGGGCACTGCAACCCCAATCACATATGTCCATAAACCAAGGGCTTATGAGTCCCTATAAGTTTTGTTTCATACCCTAAAGGAACAAGGCCAGCTGATTACATCATCTCCCAGAAGTTCTCCACAGAAAACTGCTCAGAACTAATCAAAACTAGACCATACAGACTGCTCAGTGCAGAGGGTGCGATGCATCTCACCTGCTCGGTGTAAAAAGTGTGATGCATACTGGAAATCCCTTCTATAGGGTGTTATGGGTGAGAGTAAACAAATGGCAGAGATAGTTTGCAAGGTGGATGATCATGGAATCTTCCAGAAACTTCTCCTGTGACACCTGCCTCTCTGAATTCACCCAGAGATGAGTAAGATATCATTAATCTCCAAGTGGAATCAAGAAATATCAGAGAGAGGACACTAATCAAAATCCCAGAAGCTGACTCACCCTCTTACAATCATCTATATATGGATCCCTCATCCCAGAGATCCAAACACTGGAATATTGTATTTTGTAATGAAGTGTTGTTGGTTTCCTGGTGGAATATCATAGTGTTGAGTGATCTAAGCTTTTCATGAGGTGAAGAAGGGCTTTCATGTTGGGAGGATGATGTTGGGTCAGATCAACGGGTTGTAATCCTCTCTTCTAATCTCTATATCAATAAAGCTATTCAAGTTTTCCTCCACATTCTTGTATGTTTGCTAATATATGCATGTGTGTGGTCAATATATATCTGGTCCTATATTGTTTACGATTGTAGATCTCTGCAATTTGAATGTATTATGCTGCTTTGACTTTACAGGTACTCTTTAAAGCGGAGTGGTCAAGGGAAGAGTGGCAAAGATCTGTTAAAGGGGAGAAGGAAGAGGTAGAGAACCAAGCAAAAGATCGAGGTTGGCATTCTTTGTTCCTCTCCTATATATTTCTCGTAAAGGAAAGTGAAAGTAACTTTAATATGTTTGTTTCTAAGATAGCTACCCGTCTTAGTGGGACTAGAAACTCTGCATAGACACTAGATTTCCCGATAACAAAATCCCAAACCTTCTGCACTTTAAAAACACTTTCTTCAAATGTTGCAAATGGTCTTGATGGCTGCTGGAGTATATTGTTATGTCATCAAGGTAGATAAGGACAAATTTATCCTTCTCTCCCACAAATGTTATATCCATAGCTCTCTAAAAAGTAGCTCCAGCATTCATCAGTCCAAAAGGTATCTTAGCATACATAAAAGTGCCCCAAGGAGTGGTGAATGTAGTCTTCTCTTGATCATCTGGATGTACAACAATCTGAAAATCCTGAAAATCCATCCAGGAAAGACATAACTGTAGTTCATGAGACTTTCTGCAACAAATGCTCCCTCTTGGGTAGGGGATAATTTTCTTTCTTAGAGCATTTGTTTAGGTTTCTGAAATCAACACAAAGTATGATTTCTCCGCTTTTCTTCCTCACCACTACTAGGTTGGCTACCCATTTTGAATATCTGAGGGGAACTATGATTTTGGTAGGCAACAACTTTTTTATTTCTTTTTCAATCAGAGGGAGAAGCATAGGATTTATTGGTTTGAGCTTCTGTTTGAAAGGGATGGTGTCTTTCTCTAGAGGAATTTTCTGCCGGATGATCTTCTTGTCATATTTGTTCAGGTCACTATATTCCTAGGCAAAGACATCAACAAATTTCTTCAATAAATTGTAGTATTCATAACTTTGGTCAACAGACAGATGGGTGGATAGATTTATGTATCTTGGCTGACCTGGACTCCCTATATCATGCTTACACACTGCAGACTGGTCTTCTTTTTGGGCAACCTTATAGGGCACATCATTTTGGTCAAACAATCTTTCTAAAGGAATTAGACCCTTAGGTATATGATTGCTGGGCAGTTGGACTATACTATCTTTGCCAATTTTATTTCTAAGATTGGGTTGGGAATTATCTTCTAAAGCTTCATTTTCTTGATCAATTTGCATTTCAAAAAATTCATCAATGACTTGCAAGAATCTATTCACTTCATCATCATCTTCAAAAACTTTCCAATGCAAGACATTGTCAGGCAAGGATGCTCTATATTTCATTTGAACTTCATAAACAAGTCTGGGAGGCATAGGAGGTGTTAGCCTCCTGCTGCAGCAGGTTACTCATATTTCATGATTGACATTTTTACAGGCCAAATATGTCATACTTTGCATGTTGCAATGCTCCATATTTGCTGAAAGACACCAAAGAAAGTGGCCATGAGAGAATGCTACTCAAAGTTCATCCACTGCATTCCAATTTTGAAGAGTCTTTCTAGTTTTGTAGAATTTTCAACTAAAGGGAGGTCCAAACAGCTTAATCTTGGTCTCCCTAGGTTTCAATTTCCTGTTTTAGAATATAGAGAATGAACAATCTGTCCAAA
>APFE030939882.1:48258-67716 GCA_000404065.3 Pinus taeda
TTCCCCAAAAGAGGTCAAGATCTGCTTGATATCTCTTAGTTTCATCATTTTCCATGTCATTAGCCTTGGTGAAGATATGCTTCACTCAAGGAGGGTTCATACTTTCTCTATGAAGTTTTATCTCCCCTTTGAAGCCTAAGATCTCTGAAACTTAGCGCTTTCTTGTCATTTCCATATTAACTACTGAAATTATTATTTAACTCCTTATATTTTTCCCCATCCCCCTACTAAAACTATGTAAATAATCCCCTATGTAAATATCCCTTCCCCCTAGTTGAAATATAACCATAACTATCTCTCTGGGACTTACTAAGTCACCTGGACCTTAGTAAGAGCCCTCATCTTCGCATAATTCCCCTTCCCTAGTGTTTGGACTCTTTCCACAACACAAAGAAACCCTCTCCAAATGAAACCCCCCCCCCGCCGAGCATTTTCTTTGGGATTTATTAATATTTGGTTAATAAATAAACCAACGCGCCAAACACATTTAACCCATTTCCTAAAGTACAAACCCACCGCACCATGAAAAAGTAAACTTTTAATGCGCACACTCTTTTATTAAACCCCGTGTTGTTCCACCTCTCGTCCACCATCAGATCTCCTCCCCCAAATCCGATGACCCTTGTTCATATCGGGCGCCCTTATGTATTGGCACGTTACCACCCGATGTCCGACGGTTTTACCATCTTACACCGAGACAGGTGGCAGCTTCCCATTGCATCGGGCCGCCCCTGACAGAAACCGCCTTCGTACCGACGACGGTCTAATGAACTACAAAACCGCCCTCCCCTCAGGTTACAGGACCGCCGCGTTTCCTCGCCACGTCGCCTCCACCTCACCCCATTTTGCCTGCGCCCGGCCCACGTCACCTGCCACGTGTCCCTGCCACGTCATCACCCCGCTGTACTGCCATGTTACCTTGCTGACGTCAGCATGCTGACATCATATCCATACCAGAGGACCCCACTGCTGACGTCATCCGCCGTACTGCTAACGTCATGCTGACGTCAGCAGCCAAAAAATGGAAAAAACGCGCAAGCGCGAAAGTCGAGCTTCGGAGCTCCGAAATGAAAAATCGCGCATCGCTACGGGAAATGAGCCATATTGGAGAATCTTTAGGGAATCTTTTGATTCCTCAGCCCTTTTTGCACCGAAAAAGCCCGATTTGGCCAATTTAAACGTATTTGAAGACATAGAGAGACCAGGAACAGAGATTAAAGGGTATCAGATCAAATATGCAGATAAAAAGCCTGTCAAAGAGTATCAGGAAGCGGCGGAGACTATCAATGTAGCGGCAAAGTGTATCAGAGGAGATTTTCTCAGGGCTCGAGGCAAATCCAGCATTAAAAGGAAGGCTCTAAAAGTCAAGAAGCAGTTAAAGACGCATTGAAAGCTCACCAGCACAAATGACTGCACATTAAACTCAGGAGATCAGTGGACCAGAACTCAATGCACAGTTATGATAGAACCATTGCACCAAGTCACACAGGACACCCCATCGACTCAACTTGATCCAGCTGCCTCTGGTGCAGCCCAAAGGACTTACTTGCATTTAATTCCAGCAACAATTAGGTCTTTTAAAAAAAAACTTTTTCCTGCAGACCTGTTTAGGTCAGTTGTAATAAATAACTTTAGATATTTTGCCTATATATACCACCCTGAAAAATGGAGTAGGGGTTGTGATCCGGATCTTGGGGGGAGGCCCCCAAGATCTAAGAGATTGAAATGGATCTTGGGGGGATAGACCCCCAAGATCTGAAAACTTGAATTGCCAGAAGAAAAATATGAGAATGCCCAATAAACAAAACCACAAAGAAACTTTTTATTAAAACCCAAGTGAAAATAAACCAGCTAGGGCGATGGTAGCTTATCTCTGAGAAGAGATGTGATGGCTACATGCCTCTGAACTGTAAAGGCTACATTGTGGCAGACAATCTGTCCTTTTACAAAATGTGACTTGTTACTTATAGTATTTTCTAGTTACAATACCATGGGTCAATTCCATGGGTGAATGAATACCGTGGGTGGATTTTACAATACCACGGGCAGATGTCATTTACAATACCATGGGTCAATTCCATGGGTGAATGAATACCATGGGTGGATTTTACAATACCACGGGCGGATGCCATTTACAATACCATGGGTAAATTCCATCGGTCAATGAATAATATGGGTGGATGAGTACCATAGATAACCAATACAAGGGGCCATTTTCCATTCGGATCAGGTTGGTTGGTTAATTGCTTGATCTTTGTTATTTCGATCTTCCGCTCAAGCATAGACTCGCACTGTAACTGTGATGCTTTCTATAATCAAAGACTGTTGAAAGCATGGATTCTGAAACTGTCTGCTGTGTTTAATTGGCCGAGGAGTGACTGTGGAATTCCTGTGCTTCTGCATGGTTCAATAAGTGTTTCTTAACTCTGTTAGTTTTTCATGTTTGTTTTATCATCAATCCGCCATCTAAATTGCAGAAAAGAAGAATAGTTTAGGATTTGCTTAGCTACACCTTAGGCTCAATTTCTGCAATTTTCCATGTTTTCATCAGGAATAGTTATGAACATTCATACTTAAATGATCTTGTTTACGTTGTTTCTTTCATTTATGAATGATAGTTTAGGAATTCTTGACTGCTCCTAGACAACCATTCATTCACTTCTCCTCCTTGTTAGTTTTGATGAAAGATTCTTAATTGCCTTTCATCCCTGACCATCATACCATCCTTTCAGCAAATTGATAATTGTCTCATGTGTGGCTATCCCGCTCCATAATCCTCTTGTGAACAAGAAAACGCAATAGTAAAACTTAATCCGTGACTCCATGCCCCATGGTTTGAAACTTATCACACTTTACCTTGCCTCTCTACTTGGAATTATCTTCCTGACATTAATCTTCCATCCAAACAAAAAATCAAAACCCCTTAACTCAAAAACTAGCCTAAAATCATCATCAACAAAGTTAAATCATTAAGAGAGAGCCCTCTCTGATTGCAGGTGGGCTAGAACCTGCAATCCAAAGATTGGTTTGTGGTTACCTCGGCTGTATCCCTTCAGGAGCTTAGGGACAACTTGAGTGATAACAGGAGGGATAAACATGCTAGCAGACATGACAAGAGAATTAGCAAGTTGATTTTTGGCTCTAGGGATGTATGAGATACAAAAACTATCAAAAGAGTCTTTGAGTCTCCATACCTCATCTTTGTATGCTTTTAGCCTTGGGTGCTTTGCTTGAAATGTTTTATTTACTTGCTGAATAATCAGATCAGCATCTCCAAACACCTTTATGTTCTTGATTCCTCTGTCTTTAGCTGTGTTTAGGCCCAATATCAGAGCCTCATACTCTGCTATATTGTTTGTGACTTGAAAAGCCAACTTAAAAGACAGCTGTGTGCTTTCTTGTTTTGGAGATACCAGCACCACCCCTGCTCCTGAAGTCTCCCTGGAACATGCTCCATCAAAGAACATCTCCCAAATTTGACTTCCTTGCTCTTCCTCGGCCTAAACTGTTGGTTTCCTGATCTGCATTGAGGCCTTCTGAGATTCTTCTATTTGGAGGATACATGCTCCAAAATCAGTGTCCACAACATAAATGGGATGATTAGAACGATTCTTTTCATCACTGATGATGTATGCCAGTTGTTCTTCTCTATACAATCTCCTGCTTTCTCCTCCAAAAACTGTGACAGTGGCGTAAGATAATTCATTTTGTAATGTCCCACCTAGTCTCTTAATCCATCCTCTTGACAACAAAATGCCAAACTTAGGAGGGACATCTGCTACCACAGTATCCATCACCATGCTCTTCATGGGCAGCTGAGTTAGGGTAATAGCTAAATCTTTGATCAATCCTAAACACTTTACTTTCCTTGAATCAAATGAAAATGGATCATGGTATGGTCTGGTGATATCAAGGCCTAACTCTTCCATAACAACTTTTGGCATTAGATTGTGGCTAGCCCCTGTGTCTAGTAGGCAATTGTGGAGGATTTTGTCATGAATGGTCAAGGAGACATAAAAAGATGGATAATTATCATCAGTAGGTTCGGTCATCGGGCTAAGCACAACTGCAGGTCTATCATCTTGCAAATTGACGGAATCAGTGGAGGTTTGTGTGGCTTTCAGCTCAAGAGCTTCAGGGATAGGCTTTCTAAACACTTCACTTTTTACAATATCTAACAGAGGCACATATATTTTTAACTTTGGACTTCTGATTCAAAGCCGAAAGGGGAAGGAGACTTGTCAGGACCTCTTACCTCTTGAACTGGAGCTTTGAGGATGACTAGATCAGCTACTCGTCTTCTTTGTTTGGTATTCTATGACTCTGTTTGGACAACAACTCTTTGGGCAGGATTCTCCTTGACATTATTTGCATTTGACCTCAGATTATATCTTTGTTTTTCACCAATCAGAAGAACAACCTCTTTGTCCCACTCTTGACTGGTTTGGTTCTGTATTAATGCTTCTTCGTATTCAGCCAGTGTCAAGAAGGCAGCACTGCCTTTATCTTCCATGCAATGTATTTCATCCTGATCTTCAATCTATTCCTCCTCCATGACTACATTTTGAAAAGGAGCTTTAACTTTGTGTTCTTCATTTGGTTCTTTACCCCTCTGAATGATTTGCAACTACTCATTTGCGCTTCTGTATGGATTTAAACTTCTAGGAGCAAATGCGTTCTGCTGCCTTGTCTTTCCTAAGTTCTACTCAACCTTCAGCTTAGATATTTCAGCAGCCAATGACTCTATCATTCTAGTCATTTTTATCTAATTTAGGCTCTGAAGATGAGGTAGAGGAAGAAGAAGCCTCACCTCTATGCCTCCTTCTGTCAGCATGACTTTTGAGTTTTTTTGCAGCCATTATATTGTATTCTACCTCTAGAGTTGCATCTTGCATATCAGTTAGAGTGGCACATCTTCTTTCTCTCAACAATAAGCAGAAATCAGAGTCAAAAGCATTGGCATAAGTGAGTTTTGCCGAGGTGGGGGTTGGATTTACTTTAGCTGGTATTTTACTATACATATGATTAAATCTCTTATTAAAATCAGGCAATGATTCCCCAATTTCTCTCTTCTGGTTACCAAACTCCGTATGGTAATACAACAAGTCCTTTTTATCTCCCCAGTGCTTCAAAAATGCATCATGTAAGGCTTCAATATCAACAATAGATCTAGGGGTCAACTGCCTGAACCATTTTCTGGCCTCTCCATTGAGGCTTTTGGACAAAAACTCTCATCCACACATCATTTTCACTTATATCCAAATTATCAGCATAACTATAGAAAGCCTCAAGGTGTTCTTCAGCAGTTACCCCATCTGTACCACACTTAGGCATATATTTCTGGTATTCTCCTGTAGGCATAGGATTTAAAGGAATAGGCAAAACTAGGGGTCCATACCTAGCAGCTATAATTCTTTCCATCTTTGTTGGTGCTTGCTGGCTTGCCATGACTAGGGTATGTGGAAGGATACTGGTAGACTGAATGGTGGGGAACAATGAAATGGGTGAGAGGGACAAAGGAATATGATGGAATGTATGGGATGCAATCTTTGGACTGAAATCCAAAGGGGAACTAAATGCACAAGGAGTTGTATGAATCTCTGCAGGAAATTTCTCACTAGCAACACTAGGATCTATATCTTCAAATGACACATTCTCAACTATAGCCTCCTCTTGCAGAGATACATAAGATTTCTTGGGCTTACCTAATCCTGATGCTCCTTTCTGTGAAGCTTTCTTCGCTTTGATAATCTTCTCAGGGTTAGGCACTGGTTCAACTAGTGATTTCTGAGGATTTCTTCGAGTATGCCTCACAAATTAAGCCAGGACTATAATGTGGAGTCGCCAAAGGTTGGTCTTCCTCCAGTGGAGTCGCCAGATAGATGATTACAACAAGAAATGTGCCCAGACCTTGTCTATCATCAAAATATGGAACTGTTTTATTTTCCCAGGGAAGCTGAGCTTCAATCTCCTCTCCCCAGCAACGGCGCCAATTAATGTTATTATCCCAAGAAACTCTCCTAGGTTGTATCTCAGAGATGCTCAGGAACATTACAAACTCAACAAAATGTTGGAAATGGATGAATGGAAGGAATGATGCATATTCAAGCCAGATAACCACTTCTACTATGCTTAACTCCAAACATGGGTGAACACCCCCAGACTACAAGGCTTTAGACCACCAATTACTCACAATTTAAGAAATAGGTGAAGATGGAGAATACTAACCACATCGGCAAATGTACAAGACCATGTGATGGCCAGCTGAATCCAGTAAAAAGGTCTGCAAATCTATTTCCTAATGCACAGACAGGATGACAGCTCTCTGGCACTAAGTAAAAAGAAACCTGCTTAACACATTCAATAATACATACAAGATTCTAACACAGAGGTGGGATGACAGCCCTTCAAATGCTAAATATCAAGAGTACATGAAAAATGCATAACAAGCACAGCCTAGAATAGAGAAGAAGTGGAAAGTGGCAATTAACAACAAAAGAAGCTTGTATTAGCTGAAAATGAAGACCAGACGCTGCAAGTATCAAAGTAGTTACAGTCTCCAGAAGTTGAACCTTACATCAGAACTAGAGCCATCATGCCTCATCACATCTCTTTTCTGAGTATATATGGAGTTTCATTACAAAATTTTATACTATCCTATACGTGGAGGGGTCATAATGGACCACCAACCACATTAACTCTCTGATATGGGTCTCTGCTACATTGTGCTTGATTTAATGAATTAATTTGACATTCTTTGGTGTTCTGTTATACTCCTCGAGTGGGTGGAGTAAAATATGGATGAAATTCCATGCCTGATGAATGTTTTAACTGCTCGAGGATTTGTACCTTTTTGTCCTTCGGCCATCCTTCCTTGAATGCAGTAGTTGTGGATTAACTGCATAAGGTACTGGTAGTTGATCGCCATTGTCCTTTAGGTGCATGGCATGAATAGAGTGTGTTGACTACATGGCAGATCTACGAGCGGGCGGAGAATAGATATCAGCCGTTGGATCGCAGAGATAGACGACAGAGATCTCTTGGCACAGAGTATTGGGCAGAAGTGGAGGTAAAATGATTGCGAGCCATCAGATCTTACAGATGGACGGTGGAGATCATCTTATAGGAGCTATCAGGAGAAAACATGAACAGACAATCGTGAGCTATTGGATCTCATCCGGGTAGATCCAACGGCTACTGGGCAGAGGATATGCACGAGGATTAACGAGTGGGTAGGACAGATGGGTGATAAGTGGTATT
Organism: Pinus taeda; assembly: GCA_000404065.3. NCBI lineage: Eukaryota > Viridiplantae > Streptophyta > Pinopsida > Pinales > Pinaceae > Pinus > Pinus taeda. The sequence continues at coordinate 55,519 of APFE030939882.1, forward strand.
GCCCACACTGCTTTTCGAAGGTGGTGGTATTCATACGCGGGGAAGTGATCGTAATAGGAGGGTGACGCGTGCTGGATGGGACAGGGAGAAAACAGCTTTCCCTGCCGGTTAACGTGCGGGTGGTTCACGTGGTCGGGAGTAGCGTATGATGTCGGATCACGGGGCAGGGACGATCGGACGGTGGGGTTTAACGCACATGTGTTTTGATTGATGTGATAGGGAAAGACTATGTGGAGTGCGCGATTATATGGATAAGGTCATGTTATGGAGTTTAAGTGCCTGGGGCTTAAGGAAAAGGCGCTTATGCCAAGAAGTTAAGGAAGCAGAGGTGGCGGGGTTAAGGGATGGAGAAAGATGACCAGCCAGGAATCATTCTATGCACAATCAAGCAGCCTGAGCCCATCTCTGACTTTAAGAGGTGATATTTGTATAGCAGAGCTAACAAGTACAATCTCTCTGATGCTCATAGACAGTCAAAGGCTTCTCAAACCTTCTCCTCTACTCTCCAAGCCTCCTATTTCCTTGCGTAGTTTTTCCTGGGGTCCAGTGCTTCCACTTGTGTGAATTCCCACCTCACACTGCTCATTTGGCTCAGAAATAACTGCACAAACCTAAAGGAGATAATTCCTTCTGCATGGATGAGTTTCCTATATAGGAAAAATCCTCCAACTGAGAGTACAATGTCCCTTCCTCTGATCTCAACTGGGTCTCTAATTGAACTGACATGCATGAGTTATGTATGAGAGAATATTGAATTATCTGAAGTGCAGTAGTTACATGCATGCATGCATTAACTAATTGAACTCACAATTCGTTCAACAAACTATTTGAACTAATCTAACTGGACTTGACTCAGTTAACTGGGCCAACTAATTACAACTCAATATTGCAACTCATCCTTATCTCTTTAACTGATGGATAAATTCCTCAATCAATGGAGAAACTATTGCATGTCCCCACATAGACTTCATGTTTGATTTTCTACAACTAATTAACTCAAGATGAATTAATTAGTTATTTTACAAACAAATGTTAAGATCAAATTCGAATTTTACTTCTCAATTTTAGTTCAGGCTAACTGAAATTGGAATCCATCTCAAAATGCTATTTATAGCAATGCTATTTTTAGCATTTCCATTTTTCATTCCTTGTTGCTATGTCCAACACTGGTAGCCAAAATGCTATCTATAGCAGTGCTATTTTTAGAACTTCTATTTTTAGCATTTCTTGTTGCTATTTTCAACAGTCCCTCTCAACAAGAAAAGGATTCAACTCAAACCCAATCCTGAACCTTTGTAATGTTCTGCATGCAACACTTCTCCCAAGTGTTGTTGCTCCAGCAACTCTAGAAACAAAAAATCTCCCAACTGACCTCCCTGTTGAGCTAGAAACACCCTCTGATGTTAAAGCTCCCTTTTTCACTGACAAGTTCTCCCTCTGTGACCTCTGAGATACTGCAACACTCCATGCATCTCGCACTGTTGCACACCTCTCTGTGCCATCCGACACTGGTGCAACACTCTTGTGCCTCTTGCATTATTGCAGCCTGTTAGCTCTGCAATGTCTTGGGATTCCTACATTGTAGCTCTCTCTACCACTCCATCCACATCTGTCTCTACCCACTCAGCCAGTCCTGCTACTCGTCATCGAGGCTCTTGTAGCAAGGTCTAATCAAAGAGGTTGGGTACCTCAATGATCTTGCCCCTATTCTACCCTTCTTGGGATTGTCACTCCACATCACCCCACTTCCTACCTGGAGGTATGGATGCATGTGATCCCTATGCCCACTTGGCTCGAAATTTCCCCCTTCTGGAAGTCTCTGCATGAGTAGATACCTCCACTCGGTCTCCTCTCAGCTTCTCTAGTTTTGGCTGCTCCACAACCTCCTGAAGCTGCTTCACCAATTGTGGCTCCTCCATAATTGTTTGAGACTTCTTCTGGCACTGCATGTTGAGAGGTAATTTACTCTCCCTCTCAACCACGAAGTATCTAACCTTTGTCTTACTTCTTAAGGATTTGCATGCATCTTGTACCTCAAGTGCATACAGGTTCTTTGCTAGCACACCAATCTATTTCATCTTTCCTGCTGTTATGAAATTTTCTAGAAAAAGAGCTGATTTTAAATCAGTGATATGTCCCTCATCTGAACTCTGATTTAGCCAAAAAAAAAAATGAATTTCGGTCTTTTTCTGCAAGGAATCCATATATGTTATTTGTTTCTGAAAATTTTGCACAAATTTTTTTAGATCTTCTCTTCAAACTCATGGCCTAATTTGTTTTCTTTGATTTCTCTTCTTCCTATACCATTCACAGCTCTGATCACCTTTGCTCTGATACCATGTAGAAATTTCCACTGTAGATCACGTGATAATGCAATATACTAAAGCCAAATACTAGATCTACTTCTACGATCAAACTTTGCGAAGCTTAATCAATTGGAGCTAGATTAATCAGAACACATATAACAGAGAAAAAGAAATCATACACATGAAACACCGAAGAATAACCCGGGGAAAGCCTCAACCTAAAACCCCAATGTCTGTATTATCATACAAGTGGAAATATCTTAGGATTCCTTATGAATATCAAGATATCTTTGCAGCTTGCACTAAAAAATAATAAAATTCAATAAATAACTTCACGTCTTGTTGGCTTTTATAAGACTTTATCAATTACAAATAACGTCTTTAAAATTTGAAATTTAAAATGTTAAAATGGATGGAAAAATCAAATGTCATATTATGGTGAAATTTTTTTAAAAGCATCCATTTATGACTCATATCTTGAATGAACATGAATATTCCACTTAACATTGATTATCAATTAATTATTCCACATTTTATTAGGAAACTAATTTTCTTTTACATGGAGTTTTTTTCATTAGGAAAAATACTTGGGGGGGGATCAATATTTTTAATTCACTTTAACTTTCAATTTCACATTCATAATTATGTATACAATTGTTATTCAAGAAACTCGAGTGTGTACGTGACTTCAGTGAATGTAAATCAGGTATATCTAGATGACTAATTTTTCATATGTTCCATTAGATGTTTAACTTTAACAAGTGCATCATTATTTCATTATCCATTTATTAAGTAGTTACAATGAGTAATAAAAAGCAGAAAAACCATAACACATGAGAAACACATCAATCACATCTGGACACGAATATTTTATGTGGAAATCCAATGTGGGAGAAAACCATCGTTGTTGTCATCTTTGTCTTCTTCTTTTATTATAAAGAAAATATTTGTTACATTTTGTACTGGCACAAACACTTTCCAGCATGCAGGAAGAACCTGCAGGAGGCTATAACCTCCACTCATTCTCCAACACCCATGGGAAGGTAGCTACAACCCTTGAAACTTGTTTACTAACTTCTATCAGAAGGGAGCACCTACCCCCTGAATAAGTTTACTAACCACCACTAGAAGGAAGCTCTGAATCCCTTATTGCAGGTTCCAACCCTCAGCACCTCATGGACCATGTTTCACAATATTTCATACTAGATCCACCTGTCTCATATACACATCAAACCATGTATGCCACCTTTCATAAAAAAATTACACCTAACAATAATCCTAAACCAATATACCAAAATGAATACCAAAACTTAGAATTTGAATACAATCATTGAATCAAAATTGAATACAAATCACCAATAAACTAAATCACTAAAGAAAATGAACTAATCAAGGCTACCAATAACTAATCAATACCAATCAATGAATCAAGATTATACTCAACCATTCACTGAATACTGTTCAAATCAAACAATCATTAATTAATCACACTCTCATCAGCACAAAACTAATATGTAGTCATTACAAACCTTGATCATATTTACTTTAGAATATCTATGCAAATTTTATGAAGCATACTCACATATATACACACTTCTTGTGTATAAAACCCATGTACAGATCTCAAATCACTAAATGCTAAAACATTGTCAAACTGAATCACTATATAAATCATTTAATTACTGAAATATAGAGTCACAACAATAACTACTCATAGATATACCAATATTGACTCACTAAATGCCCAATCATAATCCAACATCATCACTACTAGACATAAACCATCCTAATCAAGACATAATTGAGAGACAACAACAAATAAAACAAACATCATCAATTGTCATCACTAGGCAACAATTGCAAACCCTAGTACATTAGCATTAATTCCATAAAGCATATCTGCATATGTACAGATATACCATGTATAACACTCATGTACATAATTCAATGTATTGAAAAACATATCTCATAATATATACACGACTAATATGAAAAGCATCCACATATGTACATGAATATCCAAAGGAAAATCTGCGTACATATCTTAATCACTCAATCAAACCTTCACTGCAAACAAAACATATGTCAAACCCAAATATCTCCACGCATACTATTAAAATCTACAGATCTTAGCAAATACATATTCAGATCATAGTTCCACCATAATCACAAATCCTGCATTGTTAGCCACTTAGAAAAATTTGCAACAAACAAATCAATCAATCACATACTTTAACATATATTCATATATTTTAGATATGAGTCTTCTCCTTGCTCCCTGGTGCACACTTATTCCATATAAGATCACACATGAATAATCCATTACTTGCACACATAATTCCTTGATATCCATCTCCTTATATAGCTTTTTCCTTTTCTAATACCATAGGCAATTCCTTTGGTATTGTTGAGTGTATTCATTGGACAAGACTAAATAGACATTGTCATCACAATACTAAGGGAAATTACCATGGTAATAGTACCTAGTATCTATTTTTCCATGGTTAAAATTATTTTTGTGATTTTATTCACAAAACCTATGTATGTACATGAATTTTCTTGACAAGGGTCATGTATACTTTTCAACCTTCACAATTTTCATTCATTCTATAACTAAACTACCAAATCTCTTTCATGTCCTTTGTAATATTTGTACCATAAAAAATGTCATCTGTAACAGTTCCATAATCATCAATTATAACCAAGTTGATATCAAGGATATATTTGACAAGCAGGTTTCCATCAAGGACAACAGATTAGCCATAATTACTATGATATCCTCCTTTGGACTTGATGACAACCTCTTTGGTCTTTTGAAACCACCTATAAACACCTTCAAACATCAAGTCTTATCTCCCCCTTTGCGATCAAGGGAAAAGGGATAAAACAAGTTTAATGAAGTACTTTCCCTTGTAGTGATCATCACTGTAAGTATTATCTTCTGATATGAATTATGAAATATGCATATTGACCATACTTTGCCTGAGCATATGTTGGACCTTCTAAAGATATGCAATAAAAGTACACGACTTTATGATTCAAGTACATGGATATCCATAAAAAAATATCACATTTCCTATCACCAATGACTCTATGATCAGTCACCCAACATAATGGGGTTACATACATGAATTGACTTGATCCCGATGACCCATACATGACTGAATATAACAATAATTATATCATGACTCTTTTCATGACCAATATATAAAGAGATATACATGACATTCATGAGAAATAATCTATGCTCTGTGCAACATCTTATCCATAAACAAGGATTTCAACAATGAAGTATCTTTGTAGCAGAACCATGATAATCATCATCAATCACCATTAGGGAAAATTTTAAGGATGGAAATATTCCTTAAATTTTAGAAATCTTGATGAATATTACTAGTCCCTAATTTGCAAATTATAATTCTTTTCTTGATATATTTATAAAAACACGCAAATTCCTAATAGTTTTATATATAGTCTTTATACAATTTTGGAAAATTTTAAGGTAAAATAATTTTATACTATAAAATTTGAGCGAATCATTTTTATAAAAAAATGGAAATCAATGAATCTTTTTTTTGAAAAAACCATGGAAAATTAGCTCACTTGCAAATATTAGCCCCTAAAATTTTCCATGATCACCATCACCATATAGGCATCTGTAACATAATTATTTAACATGTGGCAACGCAATTTGCATAATGACAGTAGCATGTACATCCTCATCATTAAGAAGTTGTCAAGTAGATAAGACAATGTAGCATCATTATGTGACCAAATATGCAATGTATCCAAGAAATACCAAACAATTGTAGTAGCATCAAAAGATTGTGCAATAAATCTCTATTAGAAACTCATCTCCTTGACTTCATGTCATCAAGTTCAACATACTTTATCGACATATAGGAAGACCCACATTCCTCAAGCAACAAAATCATATCAATATCTTGGACCACAACACCATAGGAAACATATTCATATTCTCTCCATGCACCAACAATATACGTGAAAAGTAAGAGTACATCTAGCATCACAAACCATTAAGTATCACATTAATTGTCATGAACAATATAACACACATATCTTTCACACAAGTGCATCTCAAGGAGTGATTTATACATTAGTAGCAATAATAAAGCACCATCCATAACTTCACCACATGCAACCCAAGCATCATTTATAACCCATGAAATAATGACAACAACACATATATTTTCAGTAGTGAGCAACGAAATAATACCGATGACAACAATAATAACCATGGACTTATCATAAACAACATCATGCAACAAGGCAAGATCAAGAAACCATAGTGAAAACAATGGGCCATTGGAAGCATAACAGATGATCCCCCTGAACCTGTGTCAACTCTTCATAATTATTTATGATCACATTATATCCTTCTCATCAATCAACAAAGAGACAAATCAACAACATTAATAAGACCTTGCGACAACTCAACATTCATTATGGGATAATACTCTTTCATGCATAGCATAAGGGAAACATTAAAATATTGCAACAAATTAATGTTAGACCAACAAACCAATAATGGAATGATGGAAACATATGAGAAGCCCACCTGAATCTGCGCCACTTATTTGTTATCACAGAGAAACATACTAGTATGTCTAAGTCATATACCATGTACATATGTGACTTTCATTCATAAGAACCCCATACAAAATGTAAAATACTAATTTTTCATAGCCACAACTCCCCTTAAAAATGCCATGTCCATTCCAGTTCACATTCTCTTCATTATATACAACGAAAATAATATAAACATCACCAAAAGAAACAACATAGGGAATCAGATACACATGCATAAATCCCCTTGAGAGCGTACACCATTGATCCTATGGACCTGATAGTCATCATGAAGTTATCATTTGCTCCACTTGCACTTCCACAATCCTTTCAAAAACAATAATTAGATATAATGGACTACAATAAGAACAATCATTCCTTAATATGAATGTGAAGAGGGGGAACTTGACTTCTTATTCCTGCCTAGATTTTTCCTTAGAACATATAATTTGTCTACATTTTTGAATCCTTTTTCTATAACCTTTCTAATGTCTTCTTCTATAACTTTGCATTTAGTTGATGTAAACAAAATTATATGTTCTTTATAAACTATTTGGCCCGCGCTTAGAATTTTCGACTTCAGCCCTTGAACTAATAATGCATCAAACGCTTCTCTATGCTTATCAAGTTTGGCGCTACCCTTTGTTATAACTTTTGTTGATGCAAGATTTCCAAGAATAACTTTACCATATTTTTTTATTTTCTTGAGAGACACAAAATTATTCTTATCTCCAATCATGTGATGAGTGAATACACTATCTATGTACCATTCATATTCTTCTTCAAATGAGCATAGTGCAAGGCCACACCTTACTTGTTCTTCTTCGTTATGCTTAATATGAGGAGTGTTTTTGGATCCATCTTTTTCACGTCTTTTGGTAACAATATTATTTTTTGGTCGCTTTCTTTGGATAGAATCTACTTGTCGTCTTATTGAATTGTTCCTACATTCTTTTGCTATATGTCCAAACTGATTGCATGTATAACACCTTACATGACTAGAGAAGGGGGAATCATAATATTTCTATTTTAAATTTCTCTTATTGCGATCAATAGCTTTGTGACCAAATATATTTCGTGTAAAACAATAACCTTGAAAGAAACTTGAGTGCTTGGGAACTGATAATATTCTTGTGGAGTAATTATTTGCTTGAGTTATAAACAATCTGCTTCTGCAGTTAGCCGTAATGTGTCCATAGTTATGACATAAAAAACATTAAATATCATTGTTCAAAGGAGAGAATGGATTGTTACTTATAATATCAAGAGAAATTGATCCCTTTTGAAAGTTCACTTTCCTTAGTTGATGGTTTGGTTGACTTATTAATTATTTACCTGGTTTTTCAACGTTTTCTTTGTTACCCTTAGAGTTGCTTGCACTAGCCTACGAACTATATTCTCCTTTAACAATTTCATGAAAGCCAATTCTTGCTTTGATGAATGGGGATCTTTGAGAGGTAAGAAGATTATCCAATTTCATCATACTATCTTGGAATTTCAAATGTTTTTTTCCTTTCTAATTTACCTTTCAGAATACTTACCTCATCTTCTAGTATTTAACACTCATTTTTTTTCCATATATTGCTTCCTCATTCCTTATTCAATATTTATTCCTTCTTCTAGTTGTGTTCTTAATTCGATAATCTCCTCCTTAATTACATTCTCTTCTTCTTCAAATACTTGGAGGAACTCTTCATTTCATTTTTTTGACTTTTCAAGATTTGATCTTAGGGAGGCGATCTAAGCTTCAAGTCCTTTACAATATTTTTTAGATTCTTATATAGTATTTACTGATTTATCATGATCCTTATTCTCATATGTCTGCAACTTATTCTCAAGTCTGTTAATCATTTTCAAAGCATAAGAAAGTTTTCTTCTAAGATTAATAACTTCTTCTAGCCTGCCTTCTTTTGAGTTAGTAACTCCATCTGATATTTCATGGTCATTCTCATCTTTTGATAGAAAACAATTTTCTTTAGATTCATTTAATGTTGCAGAAATATGATTACTTATTGGGATTTTTTTTTAATAAACAAACTTCTTTCTCATTCGTAGATGCCTTGCAAGTTATCCCATGCCTCCTTTGCAATTTCATAGTGCTTTATCTTCTTTAATATTGAATCATATACATTACAAAAGATTGCATTTAATGCTTGACTATTCTTCTGGAGTTCTTGTCCCGATGGTGGTGTTTTAGTATAGGCATTACATAATAACCACCAAACATCATGTTCGAGGAACATTATCTTCATATTTTCTTTCTAATCCTGCTAATTAGCATCATTAAGTATAACCATACCTTTATTGTCCATACTTACTGACTTGGCTTGATCTGCAACATATTGTTCCTGATCTATGAATGTAGATATTTCCACAACATTGGGGTAGCAAGCTAAGTGGGTTTGATTGTGGAAAAACTCCACAGTTAAGCGCGCTTGAGCCAGAGGAGTTCTGGGATGGGTGACCTCCTGGGAAGTCCTGGTTACTGGGTGCAAGCCCCGGAAGTGATGATTGATGCTATGTGATTCGTTCTCCACATTTCACTAGTTTCAATCCCACTTCTTCACCCCTGTGAGCATCACCCGATGCAATGAGTGCTAAGTGAACTATTTCAAAAATCATGAGAAATTAGTCAGTTACGACTACCTCTCATGGAAATGGTCATACGTTTGAATGACTTACCTAACGCAGTTGAATCCCAAAAATGATATCTAATATAATGCACTGCGTAATCCCCCATACTTAAATTTCAAAAAGATCAAGGGACCTCTACTGAAAGGTTCATTGAGGCACAAAATACTTGCTAGGTTTTGCAAATGGGGTAGCAAGCTAAGTGGGCTTGATTGTGGGAAAAACTCCACAGTTAAGCGCGCTTGAGCCAGAGGAGATCTGAGATGGGTGACTCCTGGGAAAGTCCTGGTTACCGGGTGCAAGCCCCGGAAGTGATGATTGATGCTATGTGATTCGTTCTCCACATTTCACTAGTTTCAATCCCACTTCTTCACCCCTGTGAGCATCACCCGATGCAATGAGTGCTAAGTGACCTATTCAAAAATCATGAGAAATTAGTCAGTTACGACTACCTCTCATGGAAATGGTCATACGTTTGAATGACTTACTTAACGCAGTTGAATCCCAAAATGATATCTAATATAATGCACTGCGTAATCCCCATACTTAAATTCAAAAAGAGTCAAGGGATCTCTACTTGAATGGTTCATGAGGCACAATACTTGCTAAGGTTTTGCAAATGGGGTAGCAAGCTAAGTGGGCTTGATTGTGGGGAAAAACTCCACAGTTAAGCGCGCTTGAGCCGGAGGAGTTCTGGGATGGGTGACCTCCTGGGAAGTCCTGGTTACCGGGTGCAAGCCCCGGAAGTGATGATTGATGCTATGTGATTCGTTCTCCACTCTTCACTAGTTTCAATCCCACTTCTTCACCCGTGTGAGCATCACCCGATGCAATGAGTGCTAAGTGAACTATTCAAAAATCATGAGAAATTAGTCAGTTACAACTACCTCTCATGGAAATGATCATACGTTTGAATGACTTATTTAACGCAGTTGAATCCCAAAAATCTAATATAATGCACTGCGTAATCCCCCATACTTAAATTCAAAAAGAGTCAAGGGATCTCTACTTGAATGGTTCATGAGGCACAATACTTGCTAAGGTTTTGCAAATGGGGTAGCAAGCTAAGTGGGCTTGATTGTGGGAAAAACTCCACAGTTAAGCGCGCTTGAGCCAGAGGAGTTCTGGGATGGGTGACCTCCTGGGAAGTCCTGGTTACCGGGTGCAAGCCCCGGAAGTGATGATTGATGCTATGTGATTCGTTCTCCACATTTCACTAGTTTCAATCCCACTTCTTCACCCCTGTGAGCATCACCCGATGCAATGAGTGCTAAGTGAACTATTCAAAAATCATGAGAAATTAGTCAGTTACGACTACCTCTCATGGAAATGGTCATACGTTTGAATGACTTACTTAACGCAGTTGAATCCCAAAAATCTAATATAATGCACTGCGTAATCCCCCATACTTAAATTCAAAAAGAGTCAAGGGATCTCTACTTGAATGGTTCATGAGGCACAATACTTGCTAAGGTTTTGCAAATGGGGTAGCAAGCTAAGTGGGCTTGATTGTGGGAAAAAACTCCACAGTTAAGCGCGCTTGAGCCAGAGGAGTTCTGGGATGGGTGACCTCCTGGGAAGTCCTGGTTACCGGGTGCAAGCCCCGGAAGTGATGATTGATGCTATGTGATTCGTTCTCCACATTTCACTAGTTTCAATCCCACTTCGTCACCCCTGTGAGCATCACCCGATGCAATGAGTGCTAAGTGAACTATTCAAAAATCATGAGAAATTAGTCAGTTACGACTACCTCTCATGGAAATGGTCATACGTTTGAATGATTTACTTAACGCAGTTGAATCCCAAAAATGATATCTAATATAATGCACTGCGTAATCCCCCATACTTAAATTCAAAAAGAGTCAAGGGATCTCTACTTGAATGGTTCATGAGGCACAATACTTCCTAAGGTTTTGCAAATGGGGTAGCAAGCTAAGTGGGCTTGATTGTGGAAACTCCACAGTTAAGCGCGCTTGAGCCAGAGGAGATCTGGGATGGGTGACCACCTGGGAAGTCCTGGTTACCGGATGCAAGCCCCGGAAGTGATGATTGATGCTATGTGATCGTTCTCCACATTTCATCACTAGTTTTCAAATCACACTTCTTCACCCCTGTGAGCATCACCGATGCAATGAGTGCTAAGTGAACTATTCAAAAATCATGAGAAATTAGTCAGTTACGACTACCTCTCATGGAAATGGTCATACGTGAATGACTTACTTAACGCAGTTGAATCCCAAAATGATATCTAATATAATGCACTGCGTAATACCCCCATACTTAAATTAAAAAAAGAGTCAAGGGATCTCTACTTGAATGGTTCAGAGGCACAATACTTGCTTAGGTTTTGCAAATGGGGTAGCAAGCTAAGTGGGCATGATTGTGGGGAAAAACTCCAAAGTTAAGCGCGCTTGAGCGAGAGGAGATCTGGGATGGGTGACCTCCTGGGAAGTCCTGGTTGCCGGGTGCAAGCCCCGGAAGTGATGATTGATGCTATGTGATTCGTTCTCCACATTTCACTAGTTTCAATCCCACTTCTTCACCCCTGTGAGCATCACCCGATGCAATGAGTGCTAAGTGAACAATTCAAAAATCATGAGAAATTAGTCAGTTACGACTACCTCTCATGGAAATGGTCATACGTGAATGACTTACCTAACGCAGTTGAATCCCA
>APFE030939884.1:6216-19973 GCA_000404065.3 Pinus taeda
ATTGAGTTGAGAGGCTTATTCTACAACCCAATATGAGCGCAATTTGTAATTTTGTTTGTGCTTATCTTGGAGTTGACAAGTGTTCCTTGAAAAAGTACTTTAAATAAAAATATGTTGGCTATAATAAAAATGTAAATGATTATAAATATTTCGTTAGTTTTAATTAAAGTTGTTATAAAATATCTATAATATCATTCTTATTGCACTCAACTATAAAAAAAATATGCGATAAAAATATTTCACTTTCACTTTTAGAGTTATAAATAAAATATTTTCATGTCTATGTTAAATAATATAATTTTATAGAGATAAACTATTTGAATATCATATTAACGTTTATATAGAAATAATATATGTATGTTAATGTAAGTTTAGTAAAATATTTCAATACTAAAATTGGATAATGTAATTAACTGTAAAATAATTTAGTTACTTCTTAATAAGAGGGAAATATTCAATTTTTAATATAAAATGTTAATATTAATAAATTATTTAAAAGTATAATTTAAGAATGAAAATTTACACATGAGACAGAAAACCATTATAGATCCATGTAAATCACAGATTTATCAAGCACTAAAACAGATGAAATCTTTTGACATTTATTTTTTCAAGTTTTGTTTTAACGACTACATAGTTTTTTTTTTGTTTAAGTGGTAACTATGGAATAATGCAACATTAATAGAGTTTAGACTATATTTAATAGTTTATACAGTGGATATGATTTATAAGTTTTAACATCATGTTAATCAATGTATCGAATGAGCTGGCAATCCTACACACATAACCCTATCGTTGCATTAAATTTCTATGGTATGATCCCAAAGTTGCATTTGGCCATTAATCGACCTTGAAGGCTATACCACGCGTTGAGGATACAACCCGTCCTTCTACCTGTCAGGATTAATGTGATAGGATGGCTAACAACAGATGTCCTACCCTCGACAAATGATTTGTCGAGGTAATTTGACGGTGTGAGAGCATTAGGCTTTAACAAACCCAACAGTGCACCTCGTCGGTTGCTTGGCTGATCATTCGAGATGGTATGCATAAGGGTTTAGCTGCTTTACAGCAGTTTGGCCTAAAAGCTTCAAACCACCTGAGATTTTTAATGTCACGAGCTATGGTGGACATTGACCACTAGATAGCACCAGGTATTCTTGATTGTTCCTTATTGCTCAGTCTAGGTCTCTTATGTGACATAGATAGGGTTTCTGCAATTGACAGTCAACTGGGTTGGAAGCTAATTGTTGGATACCTTTCTTAGGAATGGTTCGGGATGCACGACTACCACGGAAGGCGACCTGTGAAATAATTCAAAGTGAAGGTATCTGAATTATTCATAACCTTTGATTCACAGTTGATTAATTAATGTTTTTACAATCACGAATCTAGAAAGGAAAGGAAATCATGCTTTCTGTTGCTTTGCAGGTGAGTTGCCAACAACAGGGATTCTCCACACATAGGTAACTATCTTCCCGCAGCTGCTCCTTTTGTGCATGTTCTTAGCACATTCTAAACCCTTGGTCATTTGTTAATTGAGGGCATCATTTTTGCAGGTAAGCTTCCTCGAACATGATGATTCTGGTCGAGACTATCGTGGATTATACGAAAGTCCTCATGGTTGTCTACATTTGATTTTCTTTAAGGTTGGGAGTCTACCCTTTGGTTCCATACTTGCTTCCTTTATGGAGTATTAAGTTTTATAGTGTGCTCATTGATCGAGGCTGAGGCCCGAAGTTTTCCTTCTGGTTGTTTTTGTTTAAGTTACTGTATAAATTTTGAGTTGGGATTTTATAAGACCTATCCAAGGTCTTATTGTAGCAAGAATTCCAGATTTGTAGTTATACTTTTGGATATTTTATTTTTATTGGAAATCTATGCAAGGAGCAAGGCATTTTTATTGTTGTTTTTAAAAGCTATTTCTAGGCTGCTATGGTCGGTTCTCAGATTGTCCACTGCATACCTAACTCATGTGGTTACTACTGTGATAGACTTGATTATTTCCAGCTTTAAAGAATGAGAAATTATTGTTTTAATATAGGCATTATGCCATTAATCTCTGTGTATAAATGATTACATTCTTCTCAATCTAGATTAATTTGTTTCTAACAATGAATATATATCATTGTATAAATAGTCGTTTCAAGGTTGCTAGATTTGGGTGGCATAGAAATGGTCTGGAAATCTTGTTGTTGTTATGAGCATTAATGCTCTATTCTGGTAATATTTCCTCAAGAAATTGTTTTCATTGTTTAGTAATGAGAGTTACTCCCCTTTTTAATTGGTTTGAAGTATCTAAAGAATAGAAACAAAGAATTATAATCATTATGTGATACTCATATCTACTGGGTGATATTTAGGTTTTCATTCAACTTATTTTATCATTTATGATGGGAATTGTATCATTTGCTTAGGGTTCGGTTTGGAGATGAAATTCGAGGAGAATTCATTTAATTTAGTTCAAAATTGTGTCAATGAAAACCCTATTATATATTCTGGAAACATTACACATTATTTATCTATCTCCTTCTTACGAGTATATGATATTTGAAAGCATGCTTATTTTTCTGTTTGCTTCTTGAGAGTATAAATATAATCTAATACTTTTTGGAAGGTCTCTTCTCCCAGCCACGAGTCTAGCGATTATGTCCAGACTCTCCCCCGAGCACTTTCACTTTTCCTTACAGTCACATAAGTGTATATTTAGTTACAGTTGGGTACCCTAGGCCTCAGGACTCCACTATCCAACCTCAAGTCATATATCTCTCCAGACCATTCTTGAATATTCTTCCCACTAGTTTATTCCACCAAGCTCTAGGGAACTCGCTGAATGTTTTTCCCTTCTATATCTTCATTTCTAGTGTAGATGAGAACTGTTTCTTGATAAATTTTTCTTTTAATCATTGAAAACAGTTATTATTTTACTTCACATATATGACTTCCTAATTATGCATTAATCAGATAACCAAATGTATATTGTCCTTCCAGCCTCAGTCATTGTTATATTTAACAACATAATTTAAAAGTTTAAATGCAGTGAAACATAAAATTAACTCAGTAACTGGAGTAATTTTTACACGTAGCCTGGGGGTATTACATCTCCCCCCCTTTTTAAGGAACACCTTCCTTGGTGTTATCCTTCTTCAGTAAAATAATGTTGGGTAAGTTTCTCGCATAAGTCCCTCTTCTTCCCAGGTGGCCTCTTTCGAGCCAAAGTTCTTCCACTACACTTTAACCTGGGTGATGGCCCGCTTTTGCAAGGTGGTTTCTCTCTGATCGAGAATACGAAGAGGTTCTATGAGGAACTCTCCTTCAAGTTTGACCTGCACATCCAAAATTCATAGTCACAATTTTTCTAAAATAATATATTCAAAGGTTAAGTATTCTTCTTAACTGATTTCCTAAATGTTTTCCCAAGTAATTATATGTTGTGGATTGTACAAGTATTTTTAGTAATGAGACATGAAAGAAATTATGGACCTAGATATGGCTTGGTAATGCAAGTTTATAGGTCAATGGCCCAATCCATTCTAGAACTTGGAAGGGTCCACAATACCGAGGTGCTAACTTAGCACAACCCCTCCATTGTAAGGAACTTTTTCGAGGCTTCACTCATAGATAAACATGATCTCCTGGCTGAAATTCTCTGTATTTCCACTTTTTATTTGCATACATTTTCTAGCTATTCTAGGCAACCCTTAAATTTTGTCTAACCTTCTTAACTATCTCTTTCATTTTTGCAAGCATGTCTGGTCCCAAGGCTAACTTATTAACTATGTTGTTCCAATCTATGGGTACTCTGCACCTTCTCCCATGCAACACCTCAAAAGGGTTCATGCCCAGTGATTCATGGTGTTCATTGTTATAAGAAAATTCTACTAAGGGGAGATAATCTTCCCACTTATGTGGTTGCTGCATCACAAACATACATAACACACCCTCTAGCACTTGATTCACTCGTTCGGTTTGTTTATTCGTTTGAGGATGATAATTTGTACTAAATTGAATCTGGGTGCCCAGTCCTGAGAAGAGGGTCTTCCATAATGTAGATGTAAATTTTACATCTCTATCAGAAATCAGCACCTTGGATATTTCGTGCAAATAGAATATTTCATTCATAAATATGCCCACAATTTCCACCATTTTATAAGTGGATTTCACAGGGATGAAGTGAGCTTTTTTCTCAATTTGTCCACCAGCACCATAATTGAGTCATGTTACTTCTTGGTGCAAGATAGACCGATGATGAAGTCTGATGATATGGTCTCCCATTTCCGTTTTGGAATGGGAAATGGATGCAACATACCATCAGGTTGTTGATGTTCTTCCTTCACCAAATGGCATTCTAAACATTTGTACAAGTACTCAGTGATTTTGTTTCTTAACCCGAGCCAAAAATATTCTTTCTTGATGGCTAAAAACAACGTTTGCTAACCTCAGTGACCCACACATGGTTTTCTGTGGAATTCATCCAATATCATTTGTCTGACCATGCTTTGGTTCAGAACATATATTCTATTTTTGAAGGTAAGGAGGTTATCGGGATTTATGTCAAAATCTAATTCCACCCCTTAACAAAGTTGCCTCTATTTGATGTAAAATATAAGTGTACTCTGAATCCTTGCATGAGGATTCCTTTATGATTTTGGGGATATTTGAGCGTACCTGACTAATTTGGACCTCATAAATACAATGCACTTTTCTGCTTAAAGCATCTGCCACTCGATTTTCCTTCCCCTTGAGATGTTTCATCTCAAAATCAAATTCACTTAAAAATGTTTTCCACCTGGCCTGCCAAGCATTAAGCTAGACTAATTGAAGTAATTGGTAAGGCTGCTATACTCTGTTAAAAGAAGAAATTTCTTCCCCAGTAGGTAGTGTTTCCATATTTTAAGTTCATGCATTATTGATGTTAATTGAATATCATATGTTGAATATCGTTGCTCATAATCCTGCAATTTTCTTTATTCATAAGCAATGACTTTCCCTTCTTGTGTTAAAACTCCTCCAACACCCTCTTTACTAGCATTTGTGCAAACCATGAAAGATTTTTATAGATCAACTACCTTTAACACAGGTGCAGTGTAGGTGCTTTAAATTTTCAAAACTTTGTTGACATTCGGTTGTCCATTTGAAAGCACACCCCTTTTTTGTAAAGAGGTCATGGGAAAAGTGATTTTTGAAAATCCTTTCATGAACCTACGGTAATAACCAGGCAAGCCTAGGAATGATATGATATCCATGACATTCTTTGCTATGATCCATTCCATAATGGTTTTGATATTTTTCAGGTCTACAGCGATCCCTTCCACTAATATAACATGACCTAAGTACTAAATCTAGTCTTTAATTAAGTCACACTTACTGTACTTACCATATAATGGGTTTTATCATTGCATTTGCAACACAATCCTTAGATTCTTTTTATGCTCTTCCTGATTCTTGGAGTATGTTAAAATGTCATCGATAAAAATCAATACGAATTTATCAAGATTAAGCTGAAAAATACCGTGCATCAAACTCATGAAAGTAGTTGGGGCATTTGTGAGACCAAAAGGTGCCACTATGAACTCATAATGACCATAACGAGTTTTGAATGCAATCTTACAGATGTCCTCATCCTTTATCATTATTTGGTGGTAGCCAGATCTTAAATCAATTTTTGAGAATACTTTGGCTCCTTGCACTTGATTGAATAGATCATCAATACATGGAAAGGGGTATTTGTTCTTGATTGTAAGTTTGTGCAATTGATGATAATCGATGCATAATCTCAAGGTTCTATCTTTTTTCTATACAAACAATACGGGAGCTCCCCATGTAATGGGAATGAGAAATTTTGGGGGTTAAATCAAAATCCCTTTCCCTTAAATAATTGATTCTGAGGCCTGTGGGTTATGGTCCACAAATCCTATCGAAATTTTTCTTAGGCCTTAAGCCTTTAACTTTAGACCATTCAAAATTATCTACTCTCTTCCAAAATGCCAGAACCGTATACATTATTGGAGCCACAAGTGTATCGGGATTTCCTTTAAAAACCTTGGGTCTTCAAATCTTAGAAAACATTGAAACACAAGATTTACAAAGAAACCCCACTCCAAGCATACATGCAGGATTTGAAATAATAATAAAACCATGTTCATACTATTGGCGGGTCCACTCCTTTGCTTTCTATAGCCTTGTTTCAATGTCGACCTCTGAACTTCGATAAGAGATCAACCTGACCTCCGCTCACCGATCGGATTTATCAGCGATATTGCCATCAGTGTATCGGCCTTTATTATTCCACTGTCCAAGTCCTTTTCCACTCTAATATGTGATTGCAATCACACTTAAGCTGTTGATCTGGACCAACGATGAGAAAGTTGTGATTTAATCGCATATCTCTATCACTATGATTCAACTGCCCATTCTGATAACTTGATAAGAGTTCTACCGATGCGATAAAGGATCTGGATAGTTGATCCTTCAGATCCAATGGTTGCAGGGCATTCTGGCAAGTTTTCCCTTTAACATGATTTACCCACCATTTGAAGGAATTCTGTGTTAAACACAGCTCTGCCACCGTCTCTACCATTCACAGATAACTTCCATTTGTATCTTTGGTCACCATCGATCCTTCTTGTGATCAATGGTTGATCAACCTGCAACATATGAACATATTTAAAAACACTGGCTTCAAGCCATTTACACATATTCACGGGTATATACAACATAACTGAAATATATATGGGCACGGAAACCCATAGACACATAAGCGCATAGTTTCAACACTTAAACACATTTATATATTATTATATACAGGACAATATATAAGCTAAGGCATTTCAGCCTTAGCACGACTCTCCTCTCAACTACATTGTGGTCACTTTCTATTACATGAGTTATATTCTATATTACTCTCTATCTACTACTTTGAACATGCATGTACAATCACATATATATAAGGAAGCATTGTTGGATTGGATCACGGAAGGAACCGATCAACCCTCTAACAAAAAGCCCTTAAAGCTCTCATTACATGAAACATATAAAACATTGTAGATTCATTAATAAGTCTCCTCGAGACTTTATCTACTCCATCTTTTCCTCTCTGTTTTAAAATAGAAAAGTCCTTTTTTTTCTCCCTTGGTCCACGTCTTCCTTTTTGCTCCTGCTTGGGATTCCTCCCTTTGACTAAGGGTGTTGGATGCTCCTTCATCACCAAGGGACACATTGGGACGGATATACTTTTTATCAAAAAGCTCTTGAAGTTTCATTTTGAGTTCTATTAACTCAGGTATGCTGATTTGATAATGAACCCTAGACACCGGGGTTGCTCATGGAATTTATTCAATAGTGAAATCAATATCACATTTGGGTGGCAACCCAGGAATAGATTCAAGAAATACATCAGTAAATTCATGGATTACCAGAATGTTTTCCAAGGAGGTCATTTTATTTTTAGCATTTGTAAATCCCACCTGGACATGATATATTTGACAACCCTTTCTGATGCATTTTCCTAACTAATTAGTGGTGATAGGGCGTAATTTGGTGCTAGTTTTAATTCCTTGGCATTCCTTCCTCTGGCATGACTAGGAAATAAAACTGACAGTTTTCTGTTTTTAATCCACTATGGACCAACATTTTTTGAGCCAATCCATCTTGATTAGAATGTCATAAGATCTCAAAGGAAGTATATTAATATCAACATAAATAGGTTGACCTGAAATTGTGATGGGGCAACGTTCTGTTTTTGCAACCACTCTTCTCTTTGTCCAAGTGGCTAGTTGTACTAGCCATGGTTTTGGAAATTGACTGCTCTATAGTTGGAATTTTTCTACCACCATAGGGCTAACATAACTTAGAATGGAACTGGGATCAAACAAAACAGAAATAGATTGTTTAGCGATCATACCTTCACATTTGATCATGGTAGGTTGGTACTCTGCTTGATGATCATCCAACGCATCATTAATTCTGGGCATGCTCCTTGCTACTTCACTGACCTTGGATGCTTCATGCATGTTTGGCAACTGTTCTGCTCTTGATTTATGTGGACAATTCTTGTAATAGTGGGATTCTCCACACCCCCAACATTGCAACGGTGGTTTGGATTGTTGGTCATTAACTAATTTATTAGCTCCTTCTAATTGTTTGCTTTTAGAGTATGCAGCTTTAGGCTGGTTTCTTATTGGGAATTTGTTGAGAGGTTTTTTTTGTACATTTCTGCTGCTAGAAAATTTTTCTTGCCTACTTGGGATCAGGTTCCTTCCTTTTCTGTTCACTCCTCCTTTAGGTCCCTCATTTTTCTATTTCATTTGTTGGTAGCAGACGTGGGCTTTCCTCACTACATCATCCATTGACCGTGGGTAATCAAATTCGAATTTTTATTTCATAAAATTCGGTAGACTACTTATGAAACGCTGAATGTTGGCCTTTTCCTCTTGTATGTAAGGAACATATAGTAGTAGAGAGGTGAATCGTTTCACATATTCATCCATGGTTAAAGTTCCTAATCATAACTCATGAAATTCTTTTGCCTTTTTTTCATAATAATGTTTCGTGAGATACTTATCCTTGAAATGATTTTGAAACTCTTGCCAAGTAACTTATTCTCGATCAATTTTCCTTACTATTTTGATTTCCTCCCACAAAAGGGTAGCCTTACCCCTTAACTGGTAGACTGCCAAACGTGCTTTCAGCTTATTAGTGTAATCATAAATCTGGAAGTATTTACCCATATCTATCAACCAAGACACATCTGATTCTTCAGATTCCCCTTTAAAGAGTGACGGTTTAATTTTTTTTAATTCTTCTTGTAATTAAGACTTTTGCCTTTTTGTTTTCCGTTGGTCAGAGACATTGTCTAATCGTCCTTCTTCACATTCCCTCTGCTTTTTTGTTGACTCAGCATTCTCTTCACCATGCTGAGTAGTTGGGGTCTTTTCTTTGTCTTCAACACTGGGGTCAGGATCTCTTTGGTTCTACGGATTGGATAAGCTTCGGAGAATCCTCTCTTTTTCCAGTCGTAATCGTTCATTATCTATCCTTAAATTGGTCATTCCAACACGTAGCTATTGAATGGTCTCGAGTAGAATGGCATTTACTTGACATGATTCCTCTCCCAGCTATATCCAAATGTCAGGGTTAACATTCACGTAATTTGGTTATGATGGGTTTGGTGGTCCTGGATCCCCTTACATCTTGGGTCCTTGGTTATTGTTGCAAGTCTCTATGTTCATATACATATTTGCTTAATTAATTTTAAGAAATTACATTCTTTCCATGTATATCTATATCCCGAAGTGTCTCGGTGTGTGAACCTAAGCTCTGATACCATTTGTAACGACTACATAATTTATTTTTTTGTTTAAGCAGTAATTATGGAATAATGCAACATTAATAGAGTTTGGATTATATTTAACAGTTTATACAGTGGATACGATTTATAATTTTTAACACCATGTTAATCAATGTATCAAATGAGTTGGAAATCCTACACACATAACCCTACCGTTGCATTAAATTTCTATGGTATGATCCCAAGGTTGCATTCAGCCATTAATCGAACTTGAAGGCTATACCACGTGTCAAGGGTAGAACCTGTCCTTCTTCCTGTCAGGATCAATGTGATAGGATGGCTAACAACAGATGCCTACCCTCGACCATCAATCTATAGAGGTAATCTGACAGTGTGAGAGGGTTAGGGTTTAACAAACCCAACGGTTCACCCTATCGATAATCTGGTTGATTGTTTGAGATGGTATGCGGAAGGGTTCAGCTTCTCTGCAGCGGTTTGGCCTGAAAGCTTTGAACCACATGAGATTATTAATGTCACAAGCTATGGATGAAACTCACCACTAGATAGCACTAGGTATTCTCAATTGTTCCTCATTGCTCGGTCTAGGTCTCTTATGCGACATAGATAGGGTTTCTGTGATTTTCAGTCAACTGGGGTGAAATCTAATTACTAGCTACCTTGCTTAGGAATGGTTCAGGATGCACGATTACCATGGAAGGTGACCTGTCAAAGAATTCAAAGCGAAGGTATCTGAATATTTATAACCCTTGATTCATAGTTGATTAATTTATGTTTTTACAGTCACGAATCTAAAAAGGAAAGGAAATCATGCTTTTTGTTGCTTTGTAGGTGAGTTTCCAACAGCATGGATTCTCCACACACAGGTAACTATCTTCCCGCAACTGCTCCTTTTGTGCATTTTCTTATCACATTCTAAACCCTTGGTCATTTGTTAACTGATGGCATTATTTTTGTAGGTAACCTTCCTCTGGCATGTTGATTATGGTTGAGACTATCATGGATTATGATGAAGTCCTCATGCTTGTCTACATTCAATTTGATTTTACGTTGGGAGTTTGCCCTCTGGTTCATACTTTCTTCCTTTACAGTATATTAAGTTTTATAGTGTGCTCAATGATTGAGGCTAAGGCCCAAAGTTTGCCTTCTGGCTTTTTTTGTTTAAATTGTTGTATAAATTTTTAGTTGGGGTTTTATAAGACCTATCTGAGATCTTATTGTAGTAGGAATTCCAGATTTGTAGTTATACTTCTGGATATTTGATTTTTACTGCAAATCTATGCAAGGAGCAGGGTAGTTTTATTACTACTTTTAAAAGCTATTTCTGGGTTGTTAAGGTCAGTTATGAGATTGTTCATCGCATACTTAACTGATGTCCTTATTGTTGTGATAGACTTGATTATTTCCATCTTTAAAGAATGAGAAATTGTTGTTTTGATATAGGCATTATGTTGTTAATCTCTGTCTATATAAATGATTACATTTTTCTCAATCTAGATTTCTTTGTTTCGAACAGTGAATATATATCACTATTTAAATAGTCATTTCAAGGTTGCTAGACTTGGGTGGCATAGAAATGGTCCAGGAATCTTGTTTTTGTTATAACCATTAACTCTTTATTCTGATATTATTTCCTCGAGAAACTGTTTTCATTGTTTAGTAACGAGAGTTACTCCCCATTTTAATTGGTTTGTAGTATCTACAGAGTAGAAACGAAGAAATATAATTGTTTTGTGATACTCATATCTATTGGGTGATATTTATGTTTTCACTCAACTTATTCTGTCATTTATGCTAGGAATCATAGCTATTGCTTAGGGTTCGGTTTGGAGATGAAATTCAAGAAGAATTGATTTAATTTAGTTCAAAACTATATCAATAAAAACCCTATTATATATTCTGGAAACATTACACATTATTTATCTCTCTCCTATTTACGATTATATGATCTTTGAAAGCATGCTTATTTTACTTACCTATCTACTATTTATACATATATATAATCTTTTTAAAAGCATATTGCTTTACTTATCGGTTTTATGCTTGAAAGTATAAATGAAATCTACTACTTTTTGGAAAGTATACTATTTACTTATTTGTTTACTACTTGAGAGTATAAATATAATCTATTACTTTCTAGAAAGTCTCTCCTCGCAGCCATGAGTTTGACGATTACATCAGGACCCTTCCCTAAGCACTTTCACTTTTCCTTACATTCAAGTAAGTGTATATTTAGTTATAGTCAGGTAACTTGGGTCTCAAGACTCCATTGTTCAACCTCAAGTCTTGTACCTCTTTAGACCATTCTTGAGTAAAACAGCAGACTAGTGGAAGCTTCAGTTTTGGGGATGGCTCCAAGGCTAACATAGCTCTAGTATTCTTCCCACTGTTTTATTCCACCTAGCTCTCAGGAACTCCTTGAATGTTTTTCCCTTCTATATCTTCCTTTCTAGTGAAGATGGGAATAGTTTCTTGATAAACGTTTCTTTTAATCATTGAAAGCAATTATTATTTTACTTAACATATCTGACTTCCTAATTTGCATTAATCAGATAACCAAATGTATATTGGCCTTCCAGCCTTAGTCATTGTTATATTTAACAACATAATTTAAAAGTTTAAATGCAGTGAAACATAAAATTAACTCAGTAAATGCAGTAATTTTTCCACGTTGCCTGGGGGTGTTACATTTGCATCATAAAAAGACATTTGGATGATAGATATATGATTAAGATGGATGTATACTACACCCCAATATGAGGGCAATGTGTAACTCTATCCTTACTCAACTTGGAGTTGACAGATATCCCTTAAAAAAATACTTTAAATAAAATAAAATGTTCGCTATAACCAAAATACTTTTAATTAAAATCATTTTAATTTCGTTGATGGAGTTATAAATAAAATATTTCTATGCCTATGTGAGCATCACCCGATGCAATGAGTGCTAAGTGAACTATTCAAAAATCATGAGAAATTAGTCAGTTATGACTACCTCTCATGGAAATGGTCATACGTGAATGACTTACTTAACGCAGTTGAAATCTAATATAATGCACTACGTAAAAAATTCAAAAAGAGTCAAGGGATCTCTACTTGAATGGTACATGAGGCCCAATACTTGCTAAGTTTTTGCAAATGGGGTAGCAAGCTAAGTGGGCTTGATTGTGGGGAAAAACTCCACAGTTAAGCGCGCTTGAGCTAGAGGAGATCTGGGATGGGTGATCTCCTGGGAAGTCCTGGTTACTGGGTGCAAGCCCCGGAAGTGATGATTGATGCTATGTGATTCGTTCTCCACATTTCATTAGTTTCAATCCCACTTCTTCACCCCTGTGAGCATCACCCGATGCAATGAGTGCTAAGTGAACTATTCAAAAATCATGAGAATTTAGTCAGTTACGACTACCTCTCATGGAAATGGTCATACGTGAATGACTTACTTAACGCAGTTGGATCCCAAAATGATATCTAATATAATGCACTGCGTAATCCCTCGTACTTAAATTCAAAAAGAGTTAAGGGATCTCTACTTGCATGGTTCATGAGGCACAATACTTGCTAAGGTTTTGCAAATGGGGTAGCAAGCTAAGTGCTTGATTGTGGGGAAAACTCCACAGTTAAGCGTGCTTGAGCCAGAGGAGATCTGGGATGGGTGACCTCCTGGGAAGTCCTGGTTACCGGGTGCAAGCCCCGGAAGTGATGATTGATGCTATGTGATTCGTTCTCCACATTTCACTAGTTTCAATCCCACTTCTTCACCCCTGTGAGCATCACCCGATGCAATGAGTGCTAAGTGAACTATTCAAAAATCATGAGAAATTAGTCATTTACGACTACCTCTCATGGAATGGTCATATGTTTGAATGACTTACTTAACGCAGTTGAATCCCAAAAATGATATCTAATATAATGCACTGCGTAATCCCCCATACTTAAATAGAAATTGTTTTTTATTTTTATTTTTATTCTTATTTTTATTTTTATTTGAATTTGAATTTGAATTTGAATGTAAGTTTATGTGGTTAATATTATATTAAAAAGATTTTTATATGTAATTTGTAGAAATTGTATAAAAGAAAATTTTGCCAACAGGTCTTGAACTAGCTAGTATGGTTTATAATTAGGAGGAGATGACGATACAAATCATGACACATGCTTAAATAGAGGGGATGTAGAGATCAAAAGATCCTATAACAACTAATTTGTGAAAAATAATATTTTAATAATAATTATTAACATAAAATAATATTCTAACGTAACGACTAGTTTAAGAAGAAGAAGAAGAATAATAATAATAATAAAGATCGAAAAAGTAAACATTAATAAGAAATAAACAATCCAAGTCAACCAAATACAGGAACAAAGAATAAATAGATAAACAAAATAAATAAATAAATAGGAACCAAGACTTGGTTAATGAGTCAAGATCCTATAACAAAAATAATAATTG
>APFE030939884.1:20142-36502 GCA_000404065.3 Pinus taeda
GAAAAGAATTAAATCTCTAGCTCTGTAATTTTTTTAATCTTTACATTATAAAAATAAAATTTGCATATAATAAGATTTGATCCCTCTTGACTATTAGTAGATTTATAGTTTAAATAACTCTATATTGATTAAATAATTAAGTGAATCTCCAACCCAAGTAGCATTAAAAGTCGATTGTTACACCATAATTTCTGATTAAGTAAATGAAACATCAACCAATGACCATTATATTATACAAAGGATACCTTAATCATGAAGTCATTGACCAACTAAGCTTAAGGTTATAAACTTGTTGTTTGTTCCATCTTAGTCATTTCAAAAGTGGGAGTGGGGTTTTTTAGTATAAAATCCAAGAAAATACAACTATATTTTATTGGAGTTGTCTTTAGTGAGAATTTTTGGAGTTTCAGAATCTAGTAGAAAAATTAAGGTGAAATCTTGATTTGTGTTATTTAAACTAGTTTCTTTTACTATATATATGGATTCACCACCCTAAAAACTTAAGGTGAAATCTTGATTTGTGTTATTTAAATTAGTTTTTTTTACTATATATATGGATTCACCACCCTGAAAAACCCATAGGGCACTTCTATTGTGCAAGGGTTACCCATCAAGTTTGTGATTTCAGTGAATTCTTGCCTGATTTTAGAGAAATAAAAATCCACTGGAAAAGCTTCCAAAACATTGCAGTAAAGATAACTCCATTTTTATCTATTTGTTCCAAATCCTATTGCATTGTGAATGGTGAATAAAAGAAGTTGACCATTAACAAAATTTGACTCTTGTGAGATCACAAATGATGAAAATAAAATATATGTGGCGGTGATGCAATTATGATCAACCATGCAGTAAGCAAATCATGGCACTATTAATATGTATATTCATTGGCTTACTATAAAATCAAATGATATTTTAAGGTCCACGAGACTAAAAATATTCTATGATACCATTAGTTCCCTATTTTTTGCTTTTTGCAATTCAATCTTTTTCCAATTCAAATTGATGATGAGATGGCCTAACCTTCCAACAATCCCCTCGCTAAAAATACAATGCCAAGAAATTGATGCTAACATGTTCTCATAATTTTCTCTAATGTCTTTGAAAGCCTCACATTCCAAAATGAAATTTTTTTTCGATTCCACTGCCCCAGATGTGCAAAATGTACACACCCATTCTTCCCAAGCTTTTTTAGGCCTTTTCCACAGTCCTATTTCACACAAAAGTTGATGCAAGTTGGTCCTTAATTAAGCAATAAGAACCTTTTCCCTCCACAAAATGCTAGCTCCAATGAACTCTTTTTGTTGTAGATCACACGTAGGGTTGAATTCCTAATTGTAGTACTTCTTCTTTCTACCCAACTCGTTTCCCCATATTCTTTTACAAAACTTCTCCATAAAAAAATTATTTAGCTCCTTGTTATTTGTGGGACATTAATTGAGGTAGATATCCCATTTTTTCATCCATGTGTAATTTTGTTTCATGCATGTTTTCTTTCTTTCACTCATGCCTTCATTGAAGATACCATTAGGCCATATACCTACTCTTATTTGATCAATTATTTTAAGATATCTTATGATCCACACCACAACAATTGCTTCAACGGGAGTTGCTCCTGTTTCAGTCAATAATATCTCATAAGGGGCCGAACTTTTTATTTTGAACTTGCTCATGATCAAGCGTTTTTGGATTTTCTCAATTTGTTTCCATTTTGAGATGGGAGTGCTACTAGCCAACAATTCACACCCATATAGTATCACTGGACAAACTAGGAGTCCAAAAAGTGCTTTAATTGTTTTCCAATTCCATAACTCTACCTCTCTACATCTGTTTTGAAGAGCATATAATGCTTTCCACCCTCCTAAAATTCTCTTCTGTATGCAGTCCTCCCAATTGAGTTTGTTGTTGAAATCAATCCCGAGGTACTTGTACTCATTTACTTCTTAAACAATGTTGTCTTCAAAGAAGAAAATATGTTGGCTTTGCTTCCTTTTATTAGAGAAAATCATTATTTCGGTCTTTCTAGTATTGACTTGCATCTCCACTGCTCTACAAAATTGCTCAAGGGCATATAAGTGCATTTGAAATCCATGGGCCGATTTAGAAATCAATTCAATATCATTGGCATATAAAAGAAGATTTATCACAAACTCCCCTAACTGAGCACCATCTCCACATTGCAAATTTAGCCACTATTCCAATTTATCAATATATAAACCAAAAAGAGTATGGGTTAAAGCGAAACCTTGCTTGACTCCAATGTCACTTCTAAAGCTTTCAGAAATACCTGCTGAGGTTCTAATTTTGACTTTCACCTCTTCATAAAGTCTATGGATAGCGACTCTATAATGCATAGGAATTTCAAGTTCTTCCATTCTAAGCCACTACTTATCTCTATGGATTGTGTCAAATTATTTTTTGAATTCGACAAAACAGCAAAATATTCGTCTTTTTCCTCCCAAACATTTCAACAATGTGTCTCAATGTGATACCATGATCCACTGTAGAATACTTCAGCCTAAAACCCTCTTTTCCTCTTTTCTTCTACTTTTTCCCACTTATTGATTATTTCTTTACCATGTTTCCAAAAACCTTCGCAAACGAAGGATTGATCATCATGGTTCTATAGTTGGATGGATTATTAATGTCTCCACTTTTAAAATTGGGTATTGCTAGACTAGTTGTACATTCTCTTGTGAATCCTTGCTAGATGATGTTGTTGAATATTTCCATGATGTGTGGTGCAAGAGCATCCATTCCCCATTTTAGATACTCTACTTGAAGTTCAACCATGTCCTTTTCCTTTCCTATTTTCAGCTTCTTAATCCCATTCTCCACCTCCTCTAATGTGAAGAGATTTGAAGTTGTGTTGATCTTGGGGAGCCTTCACCTCAGATTCTTTCTCATAGAGTTTCCTTACATATTCAAGCCATTGATTGGATGCAATATTATTTTCAATTTTCTCTTCCTTGGTTGCAGTTCCTGCCAGAAAATCTTTGGATTATTATTGCTTAAATATATTAAATCTTATTGCCTCGTTTGCATGAACTCATATTTTTTCCTTTTTAGTATCTATTTACATAACTTTACATTCATATTCTCATTGCCTACGTTTTTCAAGTTTCTCCTTTCCATTTTTCATTCCTCGTCAAACCAAGCATTTATAGGAAAACAATTTGATTTTGATTTCCTATTGTTTGCTCTTTTGCACTTCTCAAGTGCACTTTGAATTATATTTATTAACCCATGATTGTTGAAGCTTTTGAAACCACTTTTCCTTCTGAATTAATCTCTCTAACGTTATCTTGAAGATAATACCATTTTCTTGTGTTAGAATAGTTTTTCCCCTTGATAGTGATTGTCAATAGCATTGAGTTTTCCTCCTATGTTGTCTTTCTTATAACCATGATAACCTTATATAAATTGGGTTATGGTCTGATTTTATGTCCCAAATATGCTCTCTAATATTAACTTCATATATCTCTTCTATCAAGCTTTCTAAACACATCGCATAGTCAACGACATTTTCCCCACTATATGTGTTGCAAGTGAAGTGCCTAGACTTTTTCCATATATCTAGACCATTGCAGATAATTAATTGGAAATCACCACACATTATAATAAACTCCTCTCCAAAATTATTGCTATCCTTTTCATCTTTCGAATACCTCACCTGTTGGGGATTCTCCTCTTTAGTGAACCAAATAGGATTGTTATCCTCTTTGCAACAAAGAATGCTAGCTTGACTATTTGTTGTTCTAGCATTGAAATCTCCAACTAAAAGAACTTCTCCCTACTGAGAGTACACAAAAATATCTTGTTTTAAAGTTGCATGTGGATCCTTGTTGTGAAGCCCCTTATATTTGTAAGTTTTTGAGACCTAAGGGGAAAAACAGCATGCTGCAATTCTTATGTGATTCTCATTCTCTAATATTTTGAACCATAAATATTGTTTATTTGTATCTTCTTTAATTAACTAAATGTGACGATGTTATTTTTCTTTCACTAAAACTAGTATTCCCCCATACCCTTTGCCATTTTTTGCTACCTTGTTCCAACTACCAACTTCAAATAACCGTCAAACACAGGTGTTTTACAACCATCGTGCTCATGAGTTTCCGTGAGACAAATTATGTGTCTACCTTTCGCAATAGGCCCTAACCTAGGTCCCCTCCTCCAAGGGTAACCTCTACAATTCCAACAAACTAAACATAGGTAAACTTGGGTAGGATCTAACTACTACACAGTTTGGCACATAAGACTCAAATTTCAGTCTTCACCCCTTTTCATCCATGCTACTCTTATTGTTTTCCTCCCTATTATCGAATTCTATGTTTTTTCTTTACTTCCAACTTGCTGCCCTATTTTACACAGAGGCCCAAACACTGTAATAATGGCTTTACTATTGTACAACCATGCTCTTTTCCCTTCATTTCTTGATGTTATAATTTTCTCCACTTCATCCCTTCTCTCCTCTTATTTTTTTTTGGTAAAATATTCATCAAGGGAGAAGTGTGAGCCTTTCAAGAGTTTCTTTTTGCCTAAAAGTTGGGGTTTGTCTTGTACACTTTCCATGGTGACTTTTATGGGTCGAGTCCCCTCTTCACATATCTTACCCTCCCTCCTTGCTTGGCAAATTTTCCCTTTCCAATGTAGTTTCTCTTTCAAAATGTCTCTTGTCAAATTGAGGGTACTTTCGTTCTCCCCATAGTCTCTTATTTCCCTAATAATAAAGTTTGTTTCCCTATTTTTTCTTTCTTTGTGTTCTATTTCTTGTGCTCTATGAGCACTTGCATCTTCGTCTTCCTATGTCCTTATATAACCATTAGTGTCTTCAGCTCTAGCTTTGATTTCTTTTGGACTATCTTTCCCAATATTTTTTTTTTCATTCTCTTTCAAAATGTCTGTTTGTTGAGATACTTGTGTATCTGCCCGAGTTTCTTTAGAAATTATCACATCCTTGTTGCTATTATTAATTCTTTCATGGTTTTCCATGCTCTCTTCATGCTTTTCCATTCTTGTTTTCCTGTCTCTAGAGCCTCTTATAAAAATTTTACCTATTCTTTTAAAATTCTATTACCTTCCATTAAACATTGATTTGCAACTGTGATCTCTAAAATTTTGCATTCCATTTCCTGTTCTTTGGCTTCCCAAATCTCCAAACTTGTCCTGGATTTCATCAGTTCTTGGAGATATAGATCTGATGATCAAGTAAGAGGTGTAGATGTTGGACTGTAAATGGTTGATTCTTCTTTATTTTTGTTGATCCTTCCAGAGAGATGCGTCTTTCCCATTCACCAAATGTAGCAACTTAAGGTTGTACAGGTGACAACTATACGCGAGGAGAGAGAATCATGCCAGCCTTCTGCAATTTAACGTGAGTAAATCTGATCGTAGGTGGTTGTTCTCTTTAGAATCACCTTAATCAATGACCTTGAAATCATCAATGTGCTTCAAAATCCTCTGTTCCATAGAGCGCATCTAAAATAAAAATTAAATTCACTCTTGTAGGCCCATTCCACGTCTCCATTTCTTAAGCTCTTAATCAAGATCACTCATGGGGTTTCTCTGTCATGAACACTCCTTCCAATCACACCCCAGGAAGACACTAAAAGAAACACTAAAATAATAGCAAAAAAACACCCAAGCTAACTAAGTTAACTACGTATAGGAGATGAATTTACTCCTCATAATTTTCCCATCCTCTTAGGTCCTCCCTCTCCCTGGAGGGAGTCAAGCCCATAGAGACTCCAATACCATGTTAAAAGGATAGTTACACACAAAAGAATCATTTTTATTATATGTTTCACACAAATACAACACATATTTATGGTGCTTGTGAGATTCAACCAATTCCAAATATAAATAAGGAGGTTGAGATATTCTCTCTACATACACCTACAAATCTACAACTAAATTCTACATTATACATAGAAGAATTATCTTCCAACAATATCTATATATATATATAAGACTTTTTCACTTTAAAATATACCTATAGAAAGTTTTATAATTATTTTTTTGGAACAATCCCTTCATGGTTGAATGGGATGTTATCTTTTCCA
Source organism: Pinus taeda (assembly GCA_000404065.3). NCBI lineage: Eukaryota > Viridiplantae > Streptophyta > Pinopsida > Pinales > Pinaceae > Pinus > Pinus taeda. Next base: position 26,205 of record APFE030939884.1, read on the forward strand.
CATGTTTCAAATTCAACATAGAACATATTTATTGTTGGAAAATCTAGAGACTTGTGAATTATAGATGATTTTCCTTAACTTGATAATTACTTGTGATATGTGTTGGCCTTTTATTACTTTATTATTTCTTTGTTAATCAAGCAATTACAAAAATATGAAAATCACAACAAGACAAGGTACAAAATGTATAGGCTCCAAGCCAGGAAAAACCCCTCCAAGAGGAAAACCCAAAAAAAATTCTTCTCTTCTTCTTTAGAATCTACTTACAAAGATACTTCCAAGACCCAAAGTCCATAGCCGATAACCCTACCAAACACTAAGTTATCCCCTAGCAAGATCTTCTCCAAGGTAGCTTCCAAACATTGATCTATCGTAACTTTGTCCCAGAATTTCGTCCCTACAACTGCTTCTCAGAATTTTAGCAATGTAATTTCAGCCTCCTACAACTGTAGCTTTGCACCTAAGAGAGAGAGATATGGAGAGAGACAGATTTATCCCAAGCAACTTCCTTTTTCCTTCCCTTCTTCGTCTTTCTAGCTCTTCTTCTCAACCTTCATTATTTCAAATTGAACTTTCTTGAAAAAATAAAGATTTATTTTTATTTTGATGAGTGTAAATGGGACTATGACACATGCCAAACATTATTATTCATCCTAGAAATACCTAAACAAACCTAGAAAACCTAAAAGCATGAAGAACATGCTTTTGACTCAAACTTTAGTATGAAACCCATACTCCAGAAATACAATATAATTTCCTTTTCTTTCTATACAATATCATGATTATAATTAGGTCATTATGAACACCAAACCTAGTTACAATTTTCAATACTTCCTCTCAACTAGGGAGGTATTCATAATCATTACATGGTATAAGGAATCTCAATCTTGAAGCATTCTCATATGACAAGTCAGATTGATAAGGCATCCTTTGTTAAGCATCTTTATCACAACCAACACTCCTTGAAGACCTTAACTTGACAATGTCATTCCTATTTGATAACATTATGTTGGGAGGCTTTATGTGAGCTGCAACACTACCTCTAAGGCACATACCCCATCTGGATGTCCACAAGTTATCTCCTTTTAGGACTATTATTATATTGGATTCGCAACCTTGGATCCTCAAAGAATATTTGTCCTCTTCAACTACTCTTATCTTGGATTCCCTACCTCATCCTCAAAGAGAATCAGTTAACAATTTCTTTCCTTATATTCTACAATCCACAAGAAGTTATAATCTAAGATGCTTATCCAATCCTCTGAACTCCATTCTTTCTTTATGGCCTTCACTAAGACCTATGATTGTTAGTCCTAGTCTAGTGCCTGACCTATAAAGATAAGAACTATACAACATTACTCCCTCTCAATTAGGGAATAGATGTCCACCAAACCAATATTACCTCTCAAGTACTCAATATTCTTGTTTGGTAATTCTTTAGTTAGTATGTCTACTACCTATTCATTTGTAGGTAGATCATGCAACTCCACAACCCCATCTTATATTAAGCTTCTGACATAGTGTTACTTGTTGTTTCTATGCTTCATCCTAGCATGAAACAATGGGTCTTACATCAATCTTATGAAACTTTCATTAAATAAATATATCATGCATGTAGAGCTAAGTGTTCCTTCAAACAAGTCTAATAACAACTTCTTGAGCCTAATTGCTTCCTCGCAGACTTCACTTGCAACAACATATTCAACTTCAACACTACTTAAAGCGATTGTATCCTACTTCCTGCTCATCCATGAGACCGTAGAAGACCCTAGACTCAAGCATCCACTTTTTTTGCTTCTTCCATATATCTCACTACCATTGTAATATGAATCTATATATCCCATGAGTTAGATTTCATTACTAGTATATTGGAGGCAGTGATGAATATATGGTCTTGTATTTACTAGATACAACAAGGACCCAATCAATTTTTTATAGAAAGTAGGATCCACCAGACTAGATTCTAAACTCCTCAACTTCTTTAAATTGGCAATCATAGGATTCACCATAGGCTTGTTATCCATCATTCCAAAATTTTGAAGAATCTTGATCACATGTTTACCTTAACCAAGACATATCTCACCTAGCTTTTGTCAAACTTCTAGTCCTAAGTAATAATGCATAATTCCAATATCCTTTATATCAAATTCTACTACTAATTACTTCTTGTGTTCCCGAATTCAATGCTTTACCCCTATAGCAAGTAGATGAACCACATACAAGAGTATGATAATTGGATGTATATGTTAGGATATTTAGAACTCTTGGTAAAACCAAGTCTCAATATGTATGCATCCCTTCTTGCATATCAAGCTCTAGGTTCTTGATTTAGCCCATATAGAGCTTTCTTCAACATGCATACATGAGTCTCCCTTTCATTTATTTAAAATCTTTGAGGATGCTCAATGTAAACCTCCTCTTCAATAGTTCCATTCAGAGATGTTGTCTTAACATTCGTTTGATGAATGTTTCATCCCATAGTAGCATCCAAAGAAACAAGTCACCTTATTGTTGTATATATAGTTGTAGGAGCACATGTTTCCTCATAATGAATTCCGTATATATGTGAGAAACCTATTGCTACAAACCTTGCTTTGCATTTATCAATTCTTCCATCTATAGCATGCTTTATCTTGTAAATCCATTTTGAAGTGACTACAGATTTGTCACTTGGTGTAGGGATAATATAACAAACATCAATATGCATTATGGATTTGTATTATTCCTGCATTACATTCCTCCACCCTTGATTTTTAGTTGCATCTTCATCGGAAGAAGGTTTCGCTTCAATAAGATACAACATATCCATAATAACTCTTCAGTATTTTACTTTCCCTGATAGTCCCAAACGTTATATGTCCTTCTACTTCTTGTAGAGTAGTCCTCAACCAAGAAAATGTCTTTCAATTTTCTATAATGATCTCTTATTGTATAGGCTCACTAGGACCTTCAACATCTTCTTCAGTAGATGCTAGATCTTGACCATCATTGTCCCTAGACATATCCTCAAATATAGGTATATATTCTTCATCAAAGTCAATTAGAACATTGTTTGATAAGGTATGTTTTCATCAAAGATGAGATCCCTTCTTGCTTCAATTCGATGATCCTACTTAATATAGATATTATATGATTTATATGAAGCAGTATACCAAACAAAGATGCCCTTAAAACTAGTAGGATCTAACTTTTTTATCTTTTCCTTGGGTATATGAATATATACAGTACACCCAAATATTCAAATAAGATCCATGCTTGGCTTCTTTCCTATAAATTCTTCTTCTAGAGTCATGTTTTTGAGATTCCTGTGAGGACTTCAGTTTTGGAAGTAGACAAGTGTCACACATGCCTCTCCCCATATAAATTGAGGGATATCTTGATCATGTAGCATAGCCCTAACAAATTCCTTAATAGTTTTTCTCTTCCTTTATACCACGCCATTTTGTTAAGAATTATAAGGAACTATGAGCTCCCTCTTGATCCTAGCTTCCTTGTAAGAAGCTATTAATTCTTTGGAGGTGTATTCTCCACCATTGTTTGACCTCAGAGTTTTGATACTTCTCTCAGTTATGTCTTCCAATTCATTCTTGAACTCTTAAAACTTTTTGAATACCTTGTCCTTATTCTTAAGAAGGTATAATCATGTTTTCCGGTAGAAATCATCAATGGAGGTTACATAATATTGATGCCCACCAAGGGATTTAACATCCATAGGTCCACATACATCTGAGTGTATGAGATCTAAAACTTCCTTAGATCTAGTATAACTTATTGCAATTGGTTTATTTATGTTCTTTCCTAGAGCACATCCCTTACAGGTCCCTTCATGTTCCTCCTTCTATTGGGGGATGCCATTGACCATTTGACTTAGTGATCGAAAAATCTTATAATGAAGGTGTCCATACCTTCTATTCCATAGTTTGGAAGGAATCACATCCAAGTCAACTAGCCCTTGAGATAGAGGTGTAAAGGGTCTATATAATGTCCCCACATGGGTCCCAATCACCCTAATTTCATCAATAATAGAACCCTTACCCCAAACCAAAACCATTCCATCAACAAAAGCAACTCTATCACCTTTATCCTCCAGACAAGAAATAGAAATTATGCTTTTGTTCAAACCTAGAACATATATAATATTGTTGAGATAAATGCTTCCACCAGACTTGAGCTCCAACGAAGTAGATCCAATGCCTTTCACTAGATAGCTCTTGTTGTATCCAAGTTCTATTGAATCAGAGGAATTTCCTTTTGACAAGGTTTGGAGTAAACTGCATTCTCCTGTCATATGTATGGAGGCACCACTATCAATAACCCATACATTCTCATTCTTGAAAGTGTCGGATAAAGTGAGAAACAAACTTCCTTCTATTTCTCTCTTAAATATCTTGGATATGATCTTCAATATGTAGTCCTTGATTAATGTAGTAAGGTTTTCAAGAAACTTGAAAATTTCTTCTTAACTCTTATTGTAGTGCCAACTATAATGTGATATCTAGTTGCCTTCTTGAACCTTAGCTCTAATACCCTATTGGAAAATATGGAGACTTGTGAATTATAAATGATTTTCCTTAACTTGATAATTACATATGATATGCGTTGACATTTTATTACTTTATTATATATTTTTCCATCAAGAAATTACTAAAACATTGAAGATCAAAACAAGACAAAGTATACAAGATATAGGCTCCAAGCAATAGCAAAACCCCTCCAAGGGGTAAACCTAGAAAAAATGCTTCTCTTCTCATTTAGAATCTATTTACAAAGAGACTTCCAAGAGCCAGAAACCAAATCCAACAACCCTACCAAGAACCAAGTCACCCCCCCACAAGATCTTCTCTAAGGCATTTTCCAAACTTTGACCTACTATAACTTTGTCCCAAAATTTCAGCCCTGCAAGTGTTTCTTAGAATTTTGGCCCTACAATTTTTGTCTCTTACAACTGCAGCATCACAAAGACACTAGGTTTTCACATTAGAGAGAGAAAGAGAGATATTTACTCCAAGAAACTTCACTTTTTCCTTCCCTTCTTCGTCCTCTGAGCTCTTCTTTCCCACCTTTGTTATTGTAGATTGATATTGTGCTTAATGAGTGTCTAAATGAGTCGAGCTCATCTCCTTTATATAGCCTTCCTTGAGGGTCAAATTCTCCTCCTTTAACCCGACTTGATTTTCTCGTTGGGCCGACTTGATCTGCTCCTTAGTCTGACTTGGTCTTGGGCTTATAAGTGGCTTTTTATTGATAAAATAAATATTTATTTTTATTACAATGAGTCGAAATGAGACTATGACACATAAAGAAACTTATTCTTTATCCTAGAAAGGCCTAGAAAGACCTAGAAAACCTAAAAGAATGAAGAACATGATTTTGACTCAAACTTGAGTATGAAACCCATACTCCAAAAATAAAATATAATTTATTTTTCTTTCTTTATAAAGCATATACTATGTCAGTATTACAATTATGTCATTATGAATACTGAACCTAGTTACAAATTTCAACATTTGGAATGTTGGATATACTTTTGGTGTTATAGTAGAAAAAATTGAATTTGATAAATATCAAGCGATATATGAGAAAAAAGTTATTCCATTTTTTTCACTCATAAGGTGATTGATTGACATTGACAAGTGTGCAAACTTTTAGGACACACGACTCTTGGTAAATTTAATTTGCAGGGAAGAGGAGAGTCCATGTGTGTCGGAGGGTTTGGAGGTGAAGAAAACAGGCTATTATCTCTGCATTTCTAATGATAAAATGTTCTAAAGTAGTTGTTCATCTTTGATTTAGTCCCATGGGGTTTTGTGAGAAGGTTTGTGTTTGTGTTTGTGAGTTGAAAATATCTGGGTGATGCTTTTTTTATGAAACTATTTAACTAAAATGAGTGACACCATGTTGTGGAGATTTCTTTTATTTTTTATGTATTCCAATAGTGTCTAGGAAGAGTAAATTCATAGTTACCAAATTCACTAGAATCCAGGGAAAAAAATATGAAAATTCCACAATTCTATTCGCCATGAAATTGGATTCGAATCACCTTAAAATCCATGCTTCGTAGTTTATTTGCATGGATTTTTTCATTTTATGACATAACATATATGGCTTTGTTCATTTGGAAACATAGGATGTTAAGGTCACTACTTGCATGAATGTCAATAAAAAGTTGCATAAATGCACAAGGAAAAGAAATGAAAATTAATTGTGAAATTGGGAAAATTTTCATCTTTTATATTATTTTTAATTTAAAGGGTTGAGTGATTGAATTTTTTAATTATGTTTATATCATGATGATCTTTATATAAAAAAGTTTTGAATATTAATTTTCTAAATATATATTTATTTATTAGGGATGGGTGTTAGGATTTAAGTTTTGAAAAAAGGAGAAGATTTGGAGGAAGGACACAAGTTTTAATTTTTTTTTGGAGTGAATTGAATTTTTAATGTTGTTATATTATATAGAGTTTTATTTTACTTTTTATTTTTTATAAGTAAAAGGCCTTAGCATTACAGTGATGGTACACAAATTTCATTTATTGAAGCTTCAGACTCAACAAAAACTATCCATGTTCGAAGGGATGAGGCTAAGAGTCAGAATAGTTTAGAAAAATACGAGGAAGCCTCTACCCACAAAGGAGAAACCACCTTTTGGCATGTACATAGCAACAACCCAAACAAAAACATTGAGGGATCTAACACCCTAGGGAGATTGTGGCTGCAAAAGGAGCTACCTTGAGAGCTGAGATTCACCCAACTAGCATTTTGGAGGGTCTTCTTGGACCACTGGGAAGGGCTTGTAGTAGTCTGTGTCATTAGTAAAGAGGTGCCTTATGGAATCCATCTAATGGGATGATGTTGGTTGCATTGATTGCTATGGGAAAGGCAAGAAATAATGACTGTTGACTTGGCCACTCTTGTTGCTGGAGGGGCTTGATCCAGTTGAACTAGTGTTTGAGTCATTGTGAGTCTCCGAACAGCTTCGCGAAGGGCTATGGAGCTTGTTATGTTGGACATCAATATGAGTTGGAAAGAAAGAAGCATATTCATCCACCATGTTGAAGGAAAAACATATCCTTGGAGTTGCATGCTCAAGAGGTTAGCAATTCGATAGTAGGTATCTTTGGCATGGTGTAAGTTAAACTCCATGTCAAGCACATTTCCCTCCAACAACACATTGATGTCCTCCTGGTCCCTGAAGTGGCAGCTGAGGAGATTACACAATGCCTAGAGGTGGTATGCCATGACCCTAATATCTTGAGCTTCTGCCTTAGCAACCATTCTACGATAGCGATGAGGGATGCTACAGTCGAAGTGCTCATCACCTTGTCCAAGCTAGGGTGGGATGGGAGGCCTTCCCCTTCCCTAACTTCCTTTGTGAGGGAAACTTCATTCCCACACCATAACTGCACTTGATTCTGCCTAAATTCTCATGACCTGAATTCCTTCTCCAACAGTGATTTGTTGCGATGATGAGGTACTAATTCTTCTGGAGTCGAGCCTTATACCATGGAGTTTCTCTTGCGAGACTATTGGGAGAGTGTACCAAATCTTCATCCACCATAAATGTCGGCAATGGTGGGCTTGCCACTGCCTCTTTGTTTTAAACCCAATATATTGTGGAAGGTGTGTGATAGACTTTTGTGAGTGTCATTCATGAGAGCAGTTATTGCCTTGGATTTTCCATCTAACACCAAGGTCCATAATATACTATCTAGAATTATTAAAATTTAAAATAAATAAAAAAATATAGCAAAAACACGATGGTTATCTATATATATATGAAAAATTTGGATTTATAAAATTAAGAAAATTGAATTTACAAACCATGGATCAACGTACGGAGGAAATTAAGTGAGGAGAAACAGATGGAAGGGTCATTCCCGTGTTGAAGTATCCATAATATACTATCTAGAATTATTAAATTTAAAATAAATAAAAAAATATAGCAAAAACACGATGGTTATCTATAATATATGAAAAATTTGGATTTATAAAATTAAGAAAATTGAATTTACAAACCATGGATCAACGTACGGAGGAAATTAAGTGAGGAGAAACAGATGGAAGGGTCATTCCCGTGTTGAAGTATTCTTCAAATATGTCATTTGATTAGAACCTTTATCTCGAATTTTTGTTCGATTTCTTATTAAGATATTATAATCTCAAAGAAGACTTTGCATAGTTCGATACTTTTATTGTTGTTAATTCTTACCGTTAATATACAGAACACTCTGTCCAGTTGATCTTAATTTAGATATTTTCAAAAATTATACAAATTATAAAACAAGTATTACACGATAGTTAGTCTTTACCGTTTAGTTTAATATAGCTAGCTAAAATAGATGAGAGTTTCACATATTAATAATAAATATTAATAATAAATAATGAGATGTTCTAAAGTATGGTTAATAAGAAAAATAAACAAGTTGTGAGGGTGTAACATTATGGATAATTAAATTTTGATTGAAGGCTATCCACAACAAATATGCAAGTCAATATGTCCAAACAAATATATGTCCATTAAAAATATATGTTAGTTGTGAAGGATTAATAAAACGTCTACATTAGCCTAAGAATTCTAATCATTAATCAAATCTATGGTTGTAAGCATTACCATCTATGTTAACATGGATTGGATTTGGGCTCTAATATAATTATATTCATATCGTTAGAGTACGCAGTGTATATATATATATATATTCTTTTTAATATTTTTAAAATACTTGCTTATGTATTTATTTTATGTCTAAAAACATATCTAATGTATTATTTTTTTTAAAGGATTTGAATAAAGTTAACTGAATATTTATAGAGACTATTTTGATATTACGTGGATGTGGCTCACTATGTTAACCAGATTCAATTTAGCATATAATTATTTGTACACTAATATGTATTAAGCATGGTTTCACTACAAATTATTTAGGTAAAACCTAAATAAATGTTCATATATTTTTTTATAACATTAAAATTATAGAACTATAATTTTTAATTATTAAATGTTACTAAAAATATTATTAATAAATGATTAAATAATTAATAATTAAGATAAATTAAATTTATATGATGAAATAATAATTTTATTTATTTGAAGAATAAGTTTTTAATGGTTATTTATTTCAATAAAAATTTTTAAAATAACAAAAAAATCTATTTATTAAAAAAAAAATGCAAATATTTTTATTAAAATATTATGGCATTGTATGTGGAAAATAAATTTATTAGAAAATTAAAGAACAACTATCTATTTACATAGATAAATCCTATACTATTCGGTTGTATTAAGCTAAAATTGTATATGCCCACAGTTCGATATTGGCGTTGGCAAAATCGAACAATAAACATATACAAAATCCAACGATAAACATATACAACTGCAGCTAAATTAAAGTCCTATAAAATAAGATTTATTTATTTTATTGCCGTCCATTGACCCTCTCACTCGTCTTCTTCAAAGGTACGTTTTTAATTGTCATTTCAAAGTGTGGATCCAAAAAAAATATTTAACATGAAAAGTCAATTCACTCTTTACAAACGATTTTGAAAAGGGGAAACAAGTGACTTCATAAGGTTAAAAAAAAAAAATTAGAAGTTGAAATATTTATGCAGAGTGAAAGGCTCACGTGATGTTAGCATTAATGTTGTACAACCAGTATTGCCCTTTGTACAAAGCATTAAAGACTAGACACGGTGAGGTTGACAGTAACTTAAGGCGATCTTTCGTTAGAACTAATAGCTATTACAGGAGGTAAAAGAATAAGATTTTATGAATTCGTTATAAATATATTATTATTATAGTAGCATTTTGTTAAAGAGGCCTTCTGTTCAAGAAGGTATTTGGTAATAACATAAATAGATAAACAATTAATTAGATAAGATAAATATAAAATATAAAGAAAATAAATTTTAAAAATAAGAAATTAATTTTTAAAATTATAGTGTGTGTATTAGGCCGATAGGCCTTTCCTTTGAAAGAGACCTTCGTCGTCCCTTTCATTCTCGTGTTGACACGTGGCATAAAATCCTCTAAACACTTGTATAGTTTCTCACCGTGCGATTATAGGGTATTGATCTGAGGGTTAGGCTTCCAGCGAGATGGTTGAGGTAACCACTTCGCCCACAAGCTCCGCATCCGATGGGCATTCTTGCGATGATGTTAGGGTTGAGGGCGCTCTGCAACAGCGCGAAGGTTTCTATGAGCAATGGATGGAATTGCGTACTGTGGATACCAATGCCTCTGAGAAAAGCTCGGCTCCCGTTCCAAGAGGGAAAAGGAAACAGGGCAAGAAGAATCCGGC